>JAMXBD010003647.1:0-109316 GCA_024138025.1 Combretum micranthum | reverse complement strand
GATCAATCCACAATCTTAAACTTACCACAGTTTAAGGAAAGCGCATTTCTAGAAAATTTCAAGGCACCCGAAATTGAAAAATATGATGAGACTGGTCGCCCTAACATGCACACAAGGTTATACATGCGAAGGATGGGACAATATGTAATAAGTTAATGGTGCAAACTTTCTAGGATAGTCTCACAGGACCGACACTGGCCTAGTATGACTAATTGGATCCTTAGGAAATTAACACCTAGGACAAGCTAGCAAGGGCATTCTTCAAACAATACAAATTCAACATTGAGATGGCACCGTCAGTTTGGGATCTAAGTAACATGAAAAAGAAGAAAGATGAGTTGTTCAAAGAATACGCCAACAGTGGAGGGCTTTAGCTGCCAGAATCACCACCCTGTTGCCAGAAAAAGATTTGACATTCACTTTTATCAATACTTTGGATGAGTTATTTTTCTCACATCTTGTGGGACACGCGTCAAATATCTTTTCTAAAGTGGTTGTAGCTGGATGTAGAATTGAAAATGTAGTCTCAACTGGAAAACTGTAGTCTGAATGGAAGTTCCCAATGTCAAAGACTACCCCATACAAAGGAAAGGATTCGACCATAAGCATGGTCAACACTTCAGATTTTGCCAGGCCATCTCAGCCTCTTATTTTGGCAACCAATTCAAATTCAAACTCGCAAACAATAGTCCTACACCAATAGCCCCGTTTCGGTGACAAGCAAAAGTTCACCCGAATTTTGGTTCCACTTAGTCAAGTGTTGGCCAAGTCAAGGGATGACAACTTAATCAATTTTGAGGTACCAAGAGAAGGTCATAAGCCCAAAAGTTTTAATCCTGATCTGAAGTGCGACTACCATTTTAGGCAAATAGGACATTTTATGGATGATTGGTGGAGGTTCAAACATAAGATTCGAGATCTCATCAATGCCAAGATCATCCAATTGGACTTTGTGGAGACTCCAAATGTTTCAACCAATCTTTTACAGAACCATGGTCACATAATCAATATGAACACCCTTGAAACCCTAGAGTCCGAAATAAATTTGGATGAATTGCCTATCATAATAGAACAAGTGGCATGGAATCTCTGAAAGATGGGTCATTTGCTTTACCGCAATCTGAGAGATTGTACTAAGACCAAGCCAGCCATTTACCAACTTCTGCAAGACGGGGTCATCACGAAGGAGAACATCATGGAAATGTTAATCCCAAAGAAGAGGAACTAGAGTACTCATGTTGAGTTATGGGAAAGGTACCAGGCAAGAGATCCAACTATAGAACTTTGGGAGAAGAAGAAAAATACCAATATTTGGTGGATTATTGGTTCAAACCTCGCATTTATGCCGATGCCCCAGCAATTGGATGGGGCCTAGAGTTTGAAGAAGTTGATAATGAGGGAGAATTCATAGGAATGATCGAGGAAGGCACAAGATCGATCAAGATCGAGTGGTCCAAAAATGAAGAAGAAGTAATCACTTGAAAGCCTAAACGCTACAATTTTCAAATACCAATTGCTTCAAGTAATTACAAAGCTGCTCCTTTTAATTACCTGGTAGCGAATCATGCCTCTATGGCAATGATCGGCGGTCTCACTTGATCAAGAAGAATTTATGACCCAAGCGAAAAGAACATGACTGAGGAACCGTCTCATCAAGACAAAGAGGAAAGAGAGAAAGAGAAGGACAAGTCATCACTTGCAAGGTTGAGCAATTGGCTAAAACACCTGCCCAAATTTCATTTATGAGTTTACTAGTAAGCTCTGAAGCCCACTAAGAAGCTTTGTTCAAGGTTCTAAGAGAATTAAAGATTCCCGAAGACACATCTGAAAACACTCTCGGGTATGTGATTAATTCCATTTTTGCAAGGAATGAAGTCACATTCTCATATGAGGAATTAAAAGGAGAAGGACAGCATAACAAGGCCCCATATAGTAGTCAAAAGCAATGACAAGATCATCTCAAGAGTCCTCATTGACAATAGGTCATCCCTCAATGTATGCCCTTTGGCTACCTTAAATTTGCTAGAAATAGAGTCATCAAACATTAAGCCTAACTCCACTACTGTCCGGGCATTTGACGGTTCCAAAAGAGAGATTGTGGGAGAAATTGAGTTGGAAATCATCATTGCACCACAAACCTTCATCATACCCTTCTACGTGTTGGATATTCCAAGAACATTCAATTTGTTGTTGGGAAGATCTTGGATCTACGTGCTGGTGTTTGAGGAAGTTTATGTACTATTTAAAGAAAAAGAAACTCATGTTTGGACTTTTGGGTTAGGTTACTCTCTTACCTCGGCTGAGGTAGCGGAAATGAAAAGTGCGATTCGAAGAAGAAAGATAGATAGGGAATACGATCCGACCATCAAGATTCCGCACATCAAGGACTCCTTTCCAAAGCCTCACCACATTCAACAACCAGATGCTGCTAAGATCGCTCTGGCAAATAAAGCGACTTTGAGCAATTGGTTTTCCATTCCCTATAATAGTTTTAAGTTCTTTGAGTAAGGGTTGATCTCTTGATTGGGATATTGTTATGTTTTTCTATTTTTGTGATATGCTCAAATAACTATAACCAAACACCTTGCATATCAGTGAAAGTCTATTTCTTCTAAATTTCTCTTTCCATATTCTCATATATTCATCGTTTATATCTATCCAGATCCGATCATTGTGATGAAGTTCAAAGATATCTCGTGCCTGTAATTAATGAAAATATCAATATCACCTCTGTCCCTACTAGGTTAGTCAATGAAGATAATGTCAATTATCAAGATAGAACATAGAAAAACTGGAAAAACTTTGAACAAAGAGGAATTGAAACCTCATAACCCATTGAGATGATTAATCTCGGAATAGAAGAGAGTCCCAAGAAGTTGAAAATTAGGGGAAACTTGCCTGAAAAGGAGAAAGGCGGTTTGACTAAACTCTTGGCTGAATATTTGGACATTTTCACGTGGTCTTATGATGACATGCCCAATTTAGATCCATCGATCATGGTTCATAAACTACCAACCAAGGAGGACATTAAACCCAAAAGATAGAAACTAAGGCATTCTAGACCAAATTTGTTGTTACAGATAAAGGAAGAATTGAAAAAACTGCTCGAAGTAGGTTTCATTGAAGTATCAGATTACTCGGAATGGGTGGCCAACATAGTACCGGTTCTCAAAAAGAATGAGAAGGTTAGAATTTGTGTCGACTTTCGATATTTGAACCAAGCAACACCGAAAGACAACTTCCCATTACTCCACATAGATGTTTTGGTAGACAATACTGTTGGAAGCCATCTTTTCTCATTTATGGATGGATTCTCAAGATATAATCAGATACGAATGGAAGAAGAGGACAAAACTAAGATGACATCTGTCACTTCTTAGGGCACCTTTTGTTATAAAGTAATACCTTTCGGTCTTAAAAACCCTGGAGCAACTTATCAACGGGCAATGCTTGCAATACTCCATGACATGATGCACAAAGAAGTAGACGTATACGTTGATGATATGATCCTTAAGACAAAAGAAGGAGAATATCATGTATTAAGAAAGCTTTTTGAAAGATTGAGGATATTTCGGTTGAAATTAAACCCTAAAAAGTGCACTTTTGGAGTAACATCAGGAAAACTTTTAGGATTCATGGTCAGTCAAGGGGAATTGAAATTGACCTAGACAAAGTTGCAATAGTAGACTTATCTCCTCCAAAGACATTAAAAGAGGTCAGGGCCTTTTGGGGAGATTAAATTACATCGCTCAGTTTATTTCCCAATTGACCGACAAATGCCGCCCGTTATTGAAGTTGCTAAAAAAGAACTCCTGGATACAATGGAATGAAGAATGTGAAGACGCATTCAATAAAATCAGGCAATATTTGATGAATCCGTCAGTACTAATAACTCTAATGCCCAAGCTACCCTTATTCCTATATCTAACAATTCTTCCTGAATCTATGGGATGCGTGCTAAGGCAAAAGGATTGAAACAAAAAAGAAAGGGTAGTTTACTACCTAAGTAAAAAATTTACAAACGGAGTACAAAAGTACTCCGAAGTTGAAAGAACTTGTTGTGCATTAGTTCGGATTATGCATCGACTTAGGCACTATACACTTTTCTACTCGATTGAACTCATTACAAAGCACGACCCTTTGAGATACTTGGCAAATAAACCAGATTTGATCGGGAGAGTATCTAAATGGCAGATGTTACTTTCTGAGTTTGACATTACATATGTGAGTTAGAATTCGATCAAAGGGCAATCATTAGTCGATCAACTCGCCGAAAGTCTGATTGATGACGAGGAATTGAGGAAACAAGATCAATTCCCTAATGAAGGCAAACGGGTAATTGAGGTGGATAAAGGACATGGACCGTCTAAGTGGAAGTTGTACTTTGATGGAGCAGCCAACGTATATGGATGTGGGATTGGGGCAGTCCTTGTTTCACCTTAAGGAAATCAATTCCCAGCATTGGCTAGATTGATGTTTCCCTATACCAACATTGTAGTTGAATATGAAGCTTGCATTATGGGATTAAAGATGGCAATCGATATGGAAATCGATGAATTAGAAGTATTTGGAGATTCCTCACTAATCATTTTCCAGACTCAAGGAAAGTTCAAAACTAAGAACCCCAAATTGATTCTCCCTATCATCATTACTTAGCAGAATTGGCAGAAAAGTTCAAGAAAGTGTCCTTCACTTATGTACCTAGAACCCAAATCAGTTTGCTGATGCTTTGGCCACCCTTGCTTCTATGATCCAATTCACTAAAGGGATGGAAATACAGCCCTTACAGGTCTGGGTGGAAGACAAACTTGCGTTCTGTGTTGTTATTGAACTGGCTGAACCATGGTTCCATGACATCAAAACATTCCTCCAAATGGGCAATTATCCTGAGAATGCGATAAAGAGAGATAAAAAATCATTAAGAAGATTAGCGAGTCATTTCCCGTTGAGTAGAACCGCATTATATAAAAGGTCTTTTGACAAGACTTTGTTAAGATGCTTAGATGAGAAAGAAGCCAAGCAACTTATGGAAGAAGGTCATGAAGGAGTGTGTAGACCTCACATGAGTAGCTACATTAGTAAAAAAAAATAAAAAAAATCATGAGGCTATGTTATTTTTGGCTGACCATGGAGTCAATGTGACGAAAGGAGTTGTGGTGCGATTCATCAAAAGAGACATTAGCACACAATATGGAACGCCAGAAAGTATCATCACTGATAATGGTACGAATTTGAATAATAAAGTGATGATTGATTTATGTCAGCAATTCAAGATTAAGTACCAAAAATCCACTCCTTATCGTTCGCAAATGAATGGGGCAGTCGAAGCTACCAACAAGAACATCAAAAAGATTATTGAAAAAATGGCCGTTGCCTATAAATATTGGCATGAAATGCTTCCACTTGCATTAATGGCTTACCAAACATCCATTAGCTCCTTGGTATATGGAACTGAGGCCATCTTAAAAATAAGGATTGAAATACCTTCATGCTGAATCCTAGAAGAAACTGAGCTCGAAGATGCCGAATGGGTAAAATAATGGGTTGAACAGTTCGACCTCATTGATGAAAGAAGGTTAACCGTCATGTGTCATGGGCAACTGTACTAACAAAGAGTGGCCATAGCTTTTAATAAGAAAGTCAAGTCACGAAATTTTCAAGAAGGTGATTTAGTGTTGAGAAAGATATTGTCCAATGTGCAAGACCTTAGGGAAAGTTTACACCAAACTACGAAGGACCTTACATAGTGAAAAGTGTTATCTGGTGAGGTAATGAGAAGTTTGTCGTTCATGGTATTCATTTGATTTTATTTTCATTAATTTCAAGAAAATTGGATATCTCTAAAAGTCTCCAAATTCGGTTCAACACGCAATCAATCCACCTTCAAAGATAACTTCCTAACTTTGATACAAACACGAGTGAAAAGTGAGAGAATGATTTGAGCATATCTTAAAATCGAGAAACATATGTTTCATTCTAATTATAGGATTAACTTTTACTTGAGGAAATTAAGCTATGTAGGAACAGCCAATTCTTGTAAGCCAATTGCTCAGCCAAGAAGCTTTAGAGCAATGTCACAAAGAAGAAACAAGCTCAAAGAAAGGGTACCATCAATGTTGATGCAAGGCCGGTGTTAATGGGATTCATGAACATAATACCAGATAACTGTCTTTTCATTGATCACGGAAAAGCCAGTAAGGTTAAAAAGCTTCTTCTAAAACATTTTTTTTGCAAACTAATTCTTTTTGTAAGCCCATACCCGACAAATTTATGACATCTCAATTCATTTCGTAAGCCTCTACCCAGCAGATGGATATCAGACCTTTTCTTTTTGTGAGCCCATACCCAACAGATGGATGGTAGCCCAATTCTTTTCATAAGCCCATACCCAACAGATAGATGGCAGGCTTTTTCTTTTCGTAAGCCCATACTTGACAGATAGATGGCAGCCTAATTCTCTTTTAAAGCCTATACTCGACAGATGGATGGTAACCTAATTCTCTTTTGTAAGCCCATACCCAACAGAAGGATGGCATCCCAATTCTTTTCATAAGCCCATACCCAACAGATGGATGGCAGACCTTTTTCTTTTGTAAACCCATACCCGACAATGGATGGCGGCCCAATTCTTTCATAAGCCCATACCTGACAGATGGATGGTAGGCTTTTCTTTTTGTAAGCTTATACCCCACAGATGGATGGTAACCCAATTCTATTTTGTAAGCCCATACCCGACAAATGGATGGCATCCTAATTCTCTTCGTAAGCCCATACTCGACAGATGGATGGCAGACCTTTTCTTTTTATAAGCCCATACCTGACAGATGGATGGCATCCAAATTCTTTTCGTAAGCCTATACCCGAGAGGTGGATGGTAGGCCTTTTCTTTTTGTAAGTCTATACCCGACAGATGGATGGAAACCCAATTTTTTTTCATAAGCCCATACCCGACAAAGGGATAGCAGATCAATTCTTTTTCACAAGCCTAAGTCCGACAGATGCCTTAGCACACCCTAAGCCTAGTTCGATAGATGACTTAGCACATCACTTAGCCTAGGTCTAATAGATGACTTAGCATCCCAATCAAACTTAGATTCGACAAATAATCCAGCAACCTTTTTTTTTCAAAAAAAAAAGAAAGGAGTCGGAGTTTGTTTGTGCCTTTTCTAGTGGTTAGGGTAAAATGATTTTCCAAATTACAGTAATTTCACTGAAAGCTGTTGCCACCTTTCCAAGGTTTAGGATCAGAAGACCTTCACTTTCTCGGCCAAGTCACCCACATTGGACATTTTGCATAGGCACTGATTTTACCTACAAGTTGGCCATAAGTTTTCAAAAAAATAAAATGGGGTCTTTCTTTATCTATGGTAAAGTTTTAACAAACTTCACCATAAAGATTGGCAGCTGTAGACACCCCATTTTTACCTATTTAAGGCTTTAATTTATAGTGAAAATTAATATTATGTTAAGCCCGTAAATTGTTATGAATACTAAAAAAAAGTATAGAAAAAAAAAGAGAAAGAAGAAAACAAAAAGAAATAAAAGGGAGAAAAAAGGAAAAAAATGGTAATAATTTTGTAAAATATTTTTTGGGCTTGATATAATACTAATTTTTATTATAAATTTATTTTGAGTTAATTAAATTAAGTTTATCTAATTAAACCTAAATTTTTGGGAAGCCGTAAATACAATTTGAGTACAAAAGAAACCGAGGCACAGGCCAAATAGCCTGCCGGTAAAACGAATGCACACACACAATGAAGACTCGAGTTCGATCCACGTGGAAGGAAAATGCGATATTTTTTTTTTTTTTGCATAGGTACGCACACGCGTTGTCTTCTTCAATAAGCAAACCCAGTTTTCGCGTGCAAATGGCAATTTTTGACCAATTTCCCATTCGTTTTTGCAATGAAGGGATCTTAAAGTAGACTTGGAATACTACAAGTATGAATCAAATTTTGACTTCAAAAATTGTGTTTTCATACTTTAATTTCGAGTTGAAAAACACGAACACACTCGTTTCACACCTAGAATAATTCCTAAAATTTGAATTCGTTTTGTCGAATTAAACTTGAGCATGAATTAAACTCAGTTTATCAGACTAAACACAATTCCAAGGCTAATCATACTTGAAAGTTGTAAAAACGTGATCAATCAAGCTTAAGAACCCAAATTTGCATGTGCATGCGTGCTTCGAATCTTGATCAAATTTCCACCAAATTTGACCTCTAATTAGTATAAATAAGGGTCAAGTTCTTCATTCTCATCATCGATAATCATCAAAAACTCTCAAAACCACTCAAAGAAGTTCAAATATGAGATCGAGAATTTTTTATCAAATTCGAAATTTTTCGAATTCAATAGGTTCAGAGGGTTTCTCAAGTAATTTGAGTGTAATAGGAAGCTTTAGAAGTACTTGATCTATCTTTTGGAAGTTTTTATTCGAGTTTTGAAGCTTAATCCCCACATCCACAAAGAACTCTGACGCCACCGTTTTTGGAAGCTCCAAACCGCCCTTTTCGGCCATTTTCGAAGCAAACCACCTCCGCTAGAACATTCATTGCTCCCCAATTGACTAATTCAACAATTTTGGCAGTCCAAAACCACCCAAATTGATGGTTTTCGAACTCCTTAGCCTCCTCCTCCGACCAGCTCTGAATTGACTCCATATCTCACCCGACCCAAGTAAGTTAATATATTATTATTATTATTATTATTATTATTATTATATTATTATTATAAACAATAGAAAAAATGACAAAAAATAATAAAATAAGTATAGGGTATGTAGGATTTGTTTTCTTTTCCAAATATATATATATATATATATGTATTTATGTTTGAATAGTAGTATATTATAAAGTATATATATATATATAAATTTAAAACATAGAAAAACCTAATGTCTAAAAAAATATGACAAAAAAGGTAATTAATAGGATCTCACATAAAAATCCATTTCAAAAGAGAGAGAAAATTTAATAGACTTAAAATGAAAAGAATTCAAAAATCTAAAATAAACTAACAAATTAAAATTTTCTGAAAAGAACTACGTTTGTGTGATTCCGATTAGCGGGTACGTAGAC
This sequence comes from Combretum micranthum, assembly GCA_024138025.1. Classification (NCBI taxonomy): domain Eukaryota; kingdom Viridiplantae; phylum Streptophyta; class Magnoliopsida; order Myrtales; family Combretaceae; genus Combretum; species Combretum micranthum. The sequence goes on along the minus strand of JAMXBD010003647.1, from coordinate 100,230 downwards.
ATCTCCGGGACAACATAAACTCTAAAAAAATTAATTTTATTCCGTTATGTTGTAAATTTTGAATTAATTAGCTAAGTTGTAAATATTAAGTGATTTTGTTATTAATTTGTAAAAGAATTGTAAATATAGAAATTCATGAAATTTGATTTATTTATTTACTTATTTATTTTTTGAGCATTAAAAGGATGAATTTTAAGTTATGAATTTTGAGCGATAAATATATGGTTTTAATAAGATAGCGCCTGAATCCAAGACCTCTGGTTTATAAAATTTGGTTTTAAATCCATTTTTTGGCAAACTAGTAGCAAAGTTAAAATTAACCAATCCATTTATTCTAACTTATATTTTTCCTGGTCTTGATCGGATAGCGACTCCAAAATATTTTAAAAAAATATATTTCTTTTAATTCCTAGTCAAGGGTTTTGTACCAAATGTGTTAGGGTTTAACAAATCGGATTAAGAAAAATGAAACCAGAAAATGAAAAATCCAGGCTCGACATAAAGCTTATTTCTTCCAAGTATCCTCAATGAATGCTCCTAGAGCTTCCCTCATCCTCTTAGCTTTAGCTCGTGTGATTGGACCTCCCTTGATGTACAAAAGAATCCTTCCACCATCTTCATGATCTCCATTTGATTGATTTCCATTCAATTCCCGTAGTAATTTCTTTCTAGGGTTATTTTACTTTAGAGTTAATGAATGAAACAATTCTTCACATTTGGGAGAAGCTAGATCAGGTTGGTGAATTTGTCTTATAAGCCTCATCTTGATAGTATCTTGACCTTTCCTCTCCTAACTAGTATATTGCATCAAGCTACCAAAATCTACAGGGGGTGTTTTGCACTCAAGAAAGCAAAGCAAGATAATAGAAGAGGAATCTAACCTACATTTTAGGGTTGGGGCATACTTGCCGACAATAATACGCACTTCTTTGAAGTCTACTACTTTCCCAAAATAATATGCCCTCTCTTGTACCATGAGCCCTTATGCCACCTTCCTAACAATTGACTTGGAAACCATATAAAAGGTATCTAATTAATTTTCTAATCTTTTTCTTTTTTCCCCTCTGAGTTCAAGAACTCTTGATAAAGATTTTTTTTTTCTTGTGTGGCAATGTGTAGTACACTCAAAACCTATTATTTAATTTTGAGCAGATGAGCATTTTCAACACTATTGCTAAGATGCTATATTTCTTTCATTGTCGGAATGAATCTTGTATAGACCTAAAAGTCATCTCTAGGGACTGAAGATCAAGTCTCAAAATTTTTTTTGTGATTTCTTTCCCTTATGTAGTGTTTGGAGAATTTCTCAAAAGTAGAAATCAATGGAAATGGGTGGAAAGAAAATGGTGGAAATGGAAGGTGGAATCTTTATTTTATGTTTGGTAAATTATGAAAGAAATTAGAAAAATAGAGATAGTAATTAACAAAATTACCTTTATATTGTTTTTATGAAATATTAATAAGGGGACAATTTAGTAATTGTATTTGTTTTCCTTCATTTTCCACAAATTTCTCTCTAAAATTAGAGAGGAAAGAAGTGGGTTAAAAAGTGAAAATATAAATGAGGGGAAAAAAATTAAACGGTAAATCGCAATAGAAGTTCCCAACGTTTGGAAGTAAGTTCATTTAAGGTCCTAACGTTTCGAAAATTTCAAAAAGGTCTCAACGTTTGGAAAAATGTCTTCTAAGTTTTAATTAAATATTTCTCCTATTGATACATGTCAATGGAGACATTAGAAGAAGGGTTTTTCGAGTTTTAATTAAATATTTCTCTATTGACACATGTCAATGGAGACCTCAATCGACCCACTTCTCCAAACATTGTGATCCCTTTTTGAACCACTAAAAAATATTGGAACCTCAATTAACCCACTTCTCTAAACGTTTGGACCTCTTTTAAACTACTCAAAATGTTAGGATCTCAAATGAATTTAGTCCCAAACATTAGGACATTTCGGTGTAACTTATCCCAAAGTAAACATATAGCAATGTAAATGTGAAAGATAAAAGAGTAAAGGAAAGAAGATCAGAAGTGTCAATTTATAGATGTCTCTCCTTGTGAGTCAATCATTTTTTCCAGCTCCACGTTGGGGATTCAATTGTCTTCATCAGTTTTCATTCTACCATATCAAAATAAGATTTCTTGAGAATTACAATTGAGCCATCTACTGGTAAATTCTCATTGCTAAGTCTATCTTGTTATCTAGTTTTTCACTCAATTGCTATGATAATGAAAACTCACAAATTGAAAGCTAAAGGCAATCTAGCAAAAATCATATAAGGATGATATGATTTCCTCTATAATGAAGTTCATAGATCAATTCGAGAAATAAAATTGAAGGCTTTGATGAAGATGTTTGCTTGCATTGTTCAACTCATGATGTTGATAATGTTGTATATATTTTTTACCAATCTCTTCTTCTTTTTAACTTGCAGGTGCAATGTTAAACAATTGTTGAGTGAACCTCTTATCAATGGTTATATTATATTGTGCACCCTTGCAGAAAATTCATGCTCTATTGGCTGAAACATGCACATATTTGTAATGTGTTGGAATATACATGTTTGACATGATCTTGCATGTTTATGATAAAAATATGAACTTGTATTGAGAGTTTACTCATGAGGTTGTGTACTTTTTACCATGAACTTGTTCTTTTTATGATGAGAATGGTATGGTTATGTAGCATATAGACACCAAAAAGGTAGCATCTTAATGGTAGCTAAAATTACACATGTCATGTACCAATTTTTAAATTAAACGCATTGAAATACTTATCTCTTTGATGGGGCCAAAGGGGAAGAAATTTTGGGTTATATAATAAACATGTATGTATGTTGTATGGCCTGCTAAATGTAAATTAATTTCTTCTAATTAAGTATCAAAATTTGAACCTATTTTGCTAAAATTTTCCTTCAACCCAGATGCTTAAGTAAGGGGGAGTGTTTTTTTGAGGGGAAGTTAATTGATCAATGGTTGTCCACATTTAAATATGGGAGACTGCTAAACATGAGGGTTCAAGTTGAATTTTGATGAGAAAATACATTACATAACTAGTATTCGAACAATAGCATGATTAGCAATTTAATCATGTGTGTTGCTATTATCATCCAAATCCCATGGGCATGTTTCACATGATCATTTGATCATGGTGTAATGGTCTAGCATTTGGATATTAGGGTGTATTATAACAATTTCTGTTGCGTCTTTGCAAGAGGCATCATAATGATAGCCTATGATGTCTAGACACTAATTGATAGAAAATAGTCATTGGAAACATTTATTGTAGGGGCAAAAATGTTATTATTTAGCCAATGTTCGTTTTTTGGAGAAGCAATAAGTAGAAAACTTTAGGCAGATTTGGAGGAGTTAGTTAAATGATGAGAATCAATTTACAACCTATGTAGTTGAGAATTTCTACCTCGTCGATTTGGGGACAAATCATCAACAACCCTAGGAAGATGATGGGAATCAAACTATGAGGTGCATGAAGAAAGAACTTGTGTTGAGAGAAATTACATGATTTTGAGCATAAGAGAAGATGGAGTCTATGAGAGTAGCAATAAGACTTGTGTTGAAGGTGGTGAAATGAAGTCCTTTATTAGGATTATTATTAAGGGTATTTTAGTCATTTTATAGGTATTTTATTATTCTTTGGACTACTATAAATAGTCCTCTCCATATAATTGAAAGATAGATTGTCTTTGAATTCAAAAACCCTATTAGATGCTTGTTTTGTTCCTTTCTCTTATCAGTTTTTATTTATTGTGGCGAGATCTTGTTCTTATCAACCTTTTATTGATTGTGGCGAACACACCGTTAAAATTAGATCATGAGTCATATCAATTTTAGGGTTAGTGTAGTTTGGGTTAGTTTCGGTGCATCATGTCCATAACTAACGTTGTTCAAATCGTTTCTTTCTTTATTTCCTAAAATTAAAATATAAAAACACCAAAGAAAATATTTATTCTTGATGAGTTTCATAATTTTCAACCCTTTCGTCACGCCCCGAGGGGTACCCTAAACGTGGCAGTCCGCCGTACACAATACTGAAGCCTAGGAATGACTACGTTAGTCTCGCAAAGGCTTCCATATCATGTACAAGGCGTACATCACAACCAAGGGAACGCATCGGAGTAGCGCAATTTATATTGATAATAAATAAGTAACAAGGCAAAAAGAATACTTATCATAAAACATAAACATATTACATTTCAATTCTTAGGGGCATATTCCTCTATTGTCTTCAAATAGATAAATATTACTAATCATATAGGTCATTACATATAAAGAATCTTACAAAACTATTTCATCTTATGATTCCATTTCCTTCATAGAAGCTTACATCCTTCCATGACTTCCTTAATATCATGATCCTCGATTTAATCTACGGGTATACCTGTTTCAACAAAATCTATAGGGGTATAAGCTATAACTAGCTTAGTGAGATATTCCTTTTTATTCGCACCGAATATTCAAACAAGTTTATTTATATAATCACACATGAGCTATGCATTCAATACAACAATCACATGATTACACAAATATATATAGTTATCTGGAAACCATATATAGAACGGATTTACCCCTCCGTATCAAAGGTTAGGGAATCGGGGTTGAAGGTCCTCGACCTCCTACTGCTAGTCCCCAGGTCCTCACCCACAGCGTTCAGTTGGCTCGGCTCCAACCTAGAGTCGCTTTCCCCAAGCGATTTGGATTCTCCAGGAAGGAACATGGCCCGTGGCACCGCACGATCACAGCCAATCCAACTCTACGCGTAGGAGTAGCAGCCTTCCGAAAAAGATGTGACTCGATGGATGCTATGCGTGAGGGTTTTAGTTTTCTTAAGCCAAACCTTATTAAGGTTTATTAGGGGCAATCAATCAATTTAGCAAACAATAAACAGTCATACAAGTAAGTAAACAAAATTATTTAAACAAACAGTTCGAAGTTGCGATATTCTTAATTCTCATTTCATACATAAACATAGAATCACATATACATAATCCCAAATTTCCCAAATATATATCCATTTTTATCTTTTCTTAGTATACTAATGCCACTACTTTACAAGCACAAGCAAGGTAACGAAATTAGGAGGAATAACTCACTCGTCCATTTTGCGATCTTCTTAATCGTAGTAATCCTTGGTAGGGTAATCTCGTATCTTTCGTCACCTAGACAAAAGAAATACCCTGGATAAGTCTTTCATGAAATTTCTATTCTTGGAGATTCTAAACTTTTCTTAAAATCGTAGTAAAATCGTATAAGAGGAAATTCCAACTTAAAATGGCTATAACTTTGTTCATTTTAACTCGGAATTTCGCATATAATATATCATTTTCTACCTATTCGAAAAGATGTATCCATTTCTAAACTTATCTTTGTCATAAAAGGTCATTTGGGTTCCGAAAAAGTCAGGTACATATTTAAAACGAATTATTTTTAAACTTTTGCAAATCCATTTTCTAACTCAACCTCATTCAAAAATCCTTTGGTAAACATATAGATATATATATATATATAATGTACATATAATTGATAAATCCTTTGAGTATATAGATAAGCTCACTTTATATGCAAGATTTTTAATGGTAGTGTCTCAACAATTTATTTCATAAAACAATTCCTTTTAAAGTGTTAAAACTTATCTTGATAAATTCCTTTTCAAGTCTTTGGAAGAAACTTTATATTTTCATTCTAAATGAGTATATTCTTATTTTTTTTTCTTCATTCCTTTTTCCAAAACAAGTTAAATTTTTCTTTAACCTTTAGTTTTGCATAAATTTTACTCCTAGTGATTTAAGAACAATTTATCAAAAGTATATTAAGTTGTTGAAAACCTTTTCATAATTTTGTATTTAGAATGGTTTTAGAAAATGAGTCTTGTTTTCTTATATTCATTTCTAAAATATAAGCTTTTGTTTTCCAAAACTTGTTCTTTCATTTCTTTTAAAAAGAATTATCTTTATTGATAAAAATCCATTATTATTAATCTTACTTTATTTATAATCTTTTGAAAATAAGTTCCTTCTTTTAAAAATCATTATTTTTCCTAAGTGGGTTCATAACTTTATGGGTTGAATTTATCTTAACTTAAAAAACTAGTTTGTTCCTTAGTTTTGTTATGGAGTGAAAAACAGTTTAAATTTTAAGCTTTTTGTAAAAACTTTTAATATTAACAAATTATTTTACTAAAACTTAGGTTACCATAATATATAAAGAAAATATTTATTTAATATGTTTCCTTGGTAAACTATCTTTGTTATTTAAGAAAACTTTGAGAAAACTTGTATTACTTTAGTTTTATAACTTTATTATTTTATGACAAATCACATAATAGAAAATCTAGTTTTGAGTTCCTTTAAAAAAATGAAATTCTACTTTTAGATTAGTTGAGACATTAACATTATGTAGATGCAAGTATCATGAGCATATAAAATAATAAAAACATAAGAAAATACTAGAAACAAATAATAAGCAAGAAAGTAAAATATCAAGTATTGGGAACCTTAACTTCATCAAGGTATGCCGGTCAAGTATTCGACCTTAGCTTTATCAAGGCATCCCGGGACTAAGAATGAACTAGTCCCGAAAGATTAAAGAAAATAAACAAAAGATTGTTTTGACTTGATATGGACAAATCTAAGACTAGAAAGACTAGTCTTAAAGAAAAGAAGGAAATAAATAAATTGCAAAGCATGAAATAAATAAATAACAAGTGAGCTTATATGCTCTAAAGATTATATATAAATACATAAATATATTTAGTAGATATTATAACAATAATAAAGTTAACATAAAATAAGAAGTTTGTGTGCAAGAACAAAACATGAACATGTTATTGCTTTTACTACACATATGAGTTTCAAAACAACACCATAGTCATGCTAAGTTACATGACATAGATAACTCAATGGTTGAAAGAAATTTTTACCTAAGGTATTTATGTGGTATGAAGATGGTAGTGAATGTATGGTTATGTGGTTATGGAGAGATGGTAGTTGTATTGCTTAAAGAGAAATTCTTGTGGGTATGTAGTGAAAGAGAGTTTTGGTAGAGGAAAAGTTTATGGAGAGTGTTTGTGTAGAGAATTTGAGAGAGTTTTGATAGTGAAAGAAAAAAAGAGGAAGGGGGAATTTATAGAATTTTTGGAGTGAATTTTTTATCTAATAAAATAAATTGAAAAAGAAAAATAATTGAGTGAAGAGAGGGGGGTAGCGCCGGCCTTGAGGAAGAGAGAGAGGAAGTGAGTTGATTTTTTGGGTGAATTTTGTAAGAAAATAATTAATATGTAAGATATGATTTTATATAAGATGTATTGGAAATATAAAAAGTAAGAAAATAGATATGTGGGTGTAAGAAATAGGTGTAAAAAAAAGTAAAGATAGTGAAACTGTAATGAATAGTAGAAAAGGACTATGAATAGCAGACTAGACAATTAAAGTACCGGTAGTAATAAAAATACGCGTAATAATGCGATATCTGTAATTTTTAGCTACCAAAAAATTCTAAAACTGATATTTTGGAATCCTTGTATTTTTTCGAGTCTATTGGTATAAATGAAATATTTTTAATATTCCGAGCTCCGGGACATGATTTTCGAAAGCTGATCCCGTTTGAGTCCGAAGGACACTCAAAATTCGCGAATCTGATATTTTTATATTACCCTATGTTATTACGAACTATTTTAAGCTATTAACTTAATTTCATTTTTTAGGATTTGAAAGCGCGGGATTACCGAATCTTAAACACTAGGGTTCGTTATAAGCTTTGTTGATTTTAGGGTTCTGGTTTGACTTCTGGTTTCGTCGAGATATTCGTAAGATCGTATAATTTTTTATTTTGACCGTTTTATATTTTTTAGTTTGTTATCAAAGGTTTATCTTATTTTACTTGAGATTATTTAATAGTCTTTAGTTCTCGGGATCGTTTAACCGAGTCTAGGGTTATGAGTTGACTCAGTTTGACTTTTAGTGAAAATTGAAATTCTTATTCTGAATTTCATCGAGGGTTTTAAGATTTTTTTGTTGATCGTTATTTGGATATATTGTCTTGATTTGCGTGTTAGGAACAGTTAGGTGATTTGATTGATGTACGGATGTTGTTTCAACCGATAGTTAGACTTTATATATTTCGTCTTTTGAGGGTTCCCTATTTCTCAAATTAAGAAATCTCGTTTTTTATCTTATTTAGAATTAAGTTTTAACTTGGTTCGATTTTTTAGGGTTTCGTTTCCGGTGTTTGACTCGGTCTAGAATTTGGTTTTTATCTTGAGTCGATTTTCGGGATTTAAAGTTTGGATATTTGAACTTCTAGGATTATTTTCTAAGAATTATAAAAAATTTTGGGGGTTTACACCTTCGGTTACAGAACAAATAGTTTATAGCGTTTTGGGCATATCATATTTTGTTACAGAGCATTTTAGGCACATCATTGAGTCATTAAATTACTTACAGATATCTTGAAATTAATTATCCACCAATTGTCTTGTTATTTATTTTTAGCAAATTCCTCTTATAAAGATTAAGTGTACCTTTAAGCTCAATCTTTTGAAAAGCACTACTCTTACATTTGTCAAGTAATCTTATGAGGACAAAAGTTGTGCCTTTAGTGTAAAATTGTAATATGTGTAAAAGGCACAACTTGAGTGAATTTTTCCAGTAAAACCTTTAGTGGTGTTTGTGTATAGCTCTTTGAGAACAATTTGTTTGATATTAACAAAGTAGTGTGTGAAGTCTTTCGTTAGGAGGCAATTGTATGACTGTGAAGACTAGCAACTGGACCAAACTTCGCTTTATATTATGACTTCATCTCTTTATTCCTTCTCTCTTTAATTATTGTAAGTTACTTTATTTTGTTCATGTATTGTTTAATTCATCGAATTGAATCATTTAAACACCAATATAGTTAAAAAAAAAAAGATAAAATAATCCTAAAACTAAAAATCAATTCACCTTCGCTCTTGAGCTTTAGCCCAGGTGTTTGAATTGATTTTTCAGTATTTAATCCCAATAATAAATTGATAGTTAACAACTAACCACCAACAAAGTGTTTTCCAAATTGTTAAAGGATTTCAAAATTTGAAAAATCAAAATTGAGATGTGCTTTAAAGTTTAGAGAGTTTTAGTGTATTCAACTTAAAGTGGTGTATCTCGTGGATTGTTAATATCTTAGGATTCGGCTCGTCCTATGGCATTCGGTTATTGGTTTGGTTTAGGTTTATAACATTAAACCAACAAAATGGTTTCGATCGAATCAAATCTGTAACATATGTACATATATTCAAAAAATTATGTCATTGAATTTGGCTATTTGCATATCATTTTAACCCAGCCCATTGGAAAAGAATTTTTGAACATTAACTTTCTCTCTTCTTTCATAACTCACGAACCACCAGAATGCTACTATTCTCTCTTTCTCTACCTTTAACCCTAGCAAAGTAGCATTAGGTAGTAAAGTAGATCCCCAGGTCATCTACCCTTGTCCCTCATCTCACCAGCTTACCCTAATACTTTATTCTACTCTTTGCCTCTCATGTTTAGCTGAGATTGCAACTCGCGAGATGCAGAAATTGACACACCAATTTCAGGATTGGAAGTTCACCATGGTGTCGTTCTCCCTATTTTCTCAATTTCTATGATAGTAAGTTGTTCTTCTTTCTTCGTTTCAAATTTTTAGAACTCTAATTTTGGTTAAGTTTATTGATTATTAAGGTTTTCTTTTCCTTGTTGTTTGGAATTTCTTAGTTTCATGACTGATTTTTTTATACAATTGTTATAGTTATACTATTGCTCATTATTTTGAGTTTGTTTTCATCATTTGCTTTTGTCTAGTGGATATATAAATCTTCATTTTAAGAGCCAAGAAATCTAGTTTGATTTTTTTTTTTAATTTTTTTATGTTTCCATGGAATGAGTAATTATTCTGTCTTGATATTAAATCAGTTGAAATAATAGGGATCGATTTTTAATTTACTTAGTTTGTAGCAGCCTAGCAGCAGTGGAGTTGTTGAAATTGCACTTGATGTTATGGTTAGGAGTTTAAGTTTGCTTTATGTTTTATGTCATGATAAATTTTATATAGTGGACATGATGAAATTTATGACCACCTAATTTTTATTGTTTTTAAACTTTCAAAATATGAAATGTATATTAGCAATATCTTTGTATGTTGATTTCATTTAGGTTGGGGATTATTCATTTTCAGTTCTTTCATTAGCCTTTGAGATGTACTTCTCTTTCTAAATGTGTTATTTGTTCATATAGATCCACTAGTTTCATGGTAATCACATTGTTCGAGGCTTGGTTAGCAATAGTGCTGATTGTATATGCATATGGATGATAAGATCACATCTTTAAATAATGTATTGAATCAAGTATTTGGTTTTGGATCTTATCAATGATATAGGTATTTTGAAAGAATCAAGTAAATGATCTTTTAAATAAAGTAGTAAATCAAACACTTGGAAGTAACAATGAATTAAAGGCCAATTTTATGCATACAAGCACTTTAGTGTTTGTTTGTTTGATTGTTATAAGCACTTCAATTTGCTGGATGTTTAGTTTTTATTTATAATTTGCATCTTCCCTCATAAACATGTTGAAGAAGTGTTGACTTATGTGAAGTGTGAACTATGATGGGTGTGATTCTATGTTTATTCAAGTAGTAACATCTTGCTTTCTTCACTATTAGAAGGAGAAAGTCATTGAAGAGTTTAGATAGGGTACAAAATTGTTTTTGAAAACCACACTAACTGTTCTAAAGTAAGTTATTATTCGTGTGCTTCTTTGCTTGTTTTTAAGGTGAGCTATTTTTATTCTACCCGTCATCAACTACTGGGTGCTATTTAGTATAAGAAAAGAAGTACTCAGAGGTTGTAGACAAACCTCTAATTATTATAGTGTAGGTGCTAATTGAAAGTTAATATTTGTGATATATGTAATTTTAGCAATTTATTAATCAAATTATTTAAATTACACATATATTTGTAATATTCTCATTTTCTCTCTCTAAAACTCAATGCTTTCTCTCTCTAAAAACCAGAATCAAAATGTAACACGAGTCATCGACCAAGCTTCGCAACATTAATTATGTCCTTCATCAAGTCTCGTCAAACTCAAACTAATCCACACTAGAAATTAGAGCAGGGTGAATGAGCATGGACCAGCCTATTAACTTGTTTAGAAAACATGCTAGGGCTAGCCAAAATTAAACCATTTAAAAGCAGACCAATTTTACCTAGCTGTTTTAGCCCATTAACTAGCCATTGATGGGTTGAGCTAGCTCGTGAGCTAAAAATGTAAAAAAAAAAAAAAGGGAAATGTTCAAAAACCAACAAAATTTTCAAATTAAATAAAAATAATAATTATTTGACCATTGTTAATGGTATATTATGGAGGGCGATGGGTTGATATACACACCAAATGCATTATAACATTCTTTTTGGGTATAAATATATTGGTTTAAACGTAATATGAAACTTATAAATTATTATAAAAACTTGTTTTTATCTATAAGTAATTAAATTGCAATAAAATTAATCGTTGAAATATATTTAGAACCCTAAAATACTTAAATGTATCAACTTTCATACAAATTAATATAAAAAATCAAAAGAAAAATAAAATCACTTGAAGCCACTTTGGCCTATTTAGCTTGCGGGCCAAGAAATTCTAGCTTGTTTAACAAAGAGGCTAACATATCTTGGCTCATATGCCCATCTCTATCAAAAACTACCAACGCTTTAGAAATCAAAATCCACCACGACACGACATGACTCCCACACACATCATCCATCGTAAAGTAACAAGCACATCGCCGGAACCCATCACGAATCGTTGAACTTCACGTTTTTAAACGATAGCACTACCCTAGAAGACTTTAAACCATTGTAAGCCACAAGCCATATCTCTACCATACTTAAACCACCTGGTAAACCGAGTCACAATCCACATCCACTTGTCAAACCGTTGGTTTCTCTAACAAAACAATCATCAAACCACTTCACCATTTGCAATTGAACCAAGAAACTACAACCACAACCCATTAAGCTAAGCCATTTACAAATCCTCCCCACCAACTTGCACTGAGTTGTCTTCTCCCCATCACCATAGTGCAGTTCTAAGCCATCTTCAACCAAAGTTGTGTGCTAATGAACCAACACGTCACCCTCGCCATCTCCCTCACAGCCATCAAGAGCTTCCACATGAACGCAACCCATCCAAAATGATGTCAAGAGCTTATCGAAACTTTTTTAACAGTTTATTTCTTTTCACCTTTTTTGAGTTTTCTATAGATTTTATGTTTTTAATTTTTTAAATATATTTTTATTAATTTATTTTTTTAATCTTTATTTGATCATTTTGTTATAAAATTAACAATTTTAGACCAATAATATTTTTCTTTATATAAAAAGTTAATGGAAAAACTAACAGCATTGATAAGAGTTTAATTTTATAAACTTCAATATGTGTTGCGGATTTAAATAAAAAAGAATCAAAATAGATTTAGGATTCAAATAGAAAAACGTCAAAATATTGATGAAATACCCCAAAGTTAATTAAAATAAAGTGTAATGGCTAAAAAGTAAATTAAGATTTTTTAATGAGATTAAAATTGTCCATCATTATAAAATTTAAAAGATGTGTTGGTTTAAATTAACGTATATTGATCTTAGGTGACAACTACCCCAAAATCCCTATCATATTCTATAGAAACTTTCATTTCTCCCCTTACATGCAAAAACTTTCATTCATCCCTCTTAATAAAAGCACAAGAATACTTGAAGAAATCTAATCAGAATCAACAATAATGACACTTAAAGAGGAGAAGGAGATATTTTGAGACTAACTCATGGAGGAATATTTGAAGGTGAAGAAGGGAGATGGTGTACTTGATTTTTGGAAAGGTAAAGATTTTAACATGTTTCAACCTTTTGAACGTTATTTTCATTGAAAAATATGTAATTAGGGGTTTAGTTTCTATAAGAGAACATTTGACAAAAGTATAAAGAAGATCAAAGATGTTTTGGAGTGTTAACTTTGGTAGATCATAGCAAAGTTATGTGTTTATGGTATTTAGGGTAATGAAAATTTGTTTGGAATGATTAAAATAGGGTTTCGAGCTGCAAACGGATGAAAATTCATATATGGACATATTTATGGAAGTACACGGCCAATACACAGCCTTATGTACTAGGTCGTGTATCTCTTCTTGAGTTAAATCATGTTTTTCTAGAATAACATGGTTAGTACATGGTTGCATGTATCCACTCGTGTTTCTCTCTGAGTTTTTCATAATAGGAGGTTGTCAAAGAATACCGCGTGTACACAACCTAATGTTCTTGACCGTGTTCCTCTCTGTATTTTTTTGAAACTTTACCTAGAATAGAACATGGGGAGACATCAAGTTGTGTTCCCCCCTGTACGCCCCATGTATCCCCACATTGACCTTTTTCTCCACCTAAATTATACTTAACCCTATACGCACTTATATACTAGTTTATACATGATATAATACCTTATAAATCTCTCTTTTGTAGCCTAAAAATGATTAAATTCATTAAACTATTTGCTTCACAAACTAAGTACACTTTAAAACTTTAGGATCTAAGTTATAATTGAATAGGACTAAGAGTTTTATGCATATATGAGAGTTTATGTGAGACAAATAGAAGATTTTGAAAATTTTAATTATTTATACTCCAGGTAGTGGATACTGGTTTGGAACGAAACTACTTCCAGGTACGCGTATACTATGTATGTGCTTGTGCTTGTTTAGGATAGAAGCTAAAATTGACTTAAGAACTATCCGAAATTAATGATGTATATAATTTTTGTGCATGGCTATTGGTAATAGATGGAGAGTATTCATGTTATAACCGCGACAAACCGACGATCAATGTGTGGCAGTATCCGAGAGTGGAGTTATACATGGAAATTATAAGGACCCGGCCCACTTAACCCATAGATTAAGCATGCCAAATCCTCAACCACGCATAATACCAAAGTATTAGAAAATACCCAAGTATTATACGTAAGGTCATCTAAAAAAAAGGGTTTGTAATAATTGCTTGCTTAAAACAGATATAACATTCACATGATTTGAATTAAGAAATACTACCACTACATAAGTAGTGGGTCATCACATATGTACATAACATACATCACATTCATTACTTGAGGATCTTCCCAAGATCACACCAAACATATAAAGCTTACATACATGCAAGCTACATTATATATACAACTTAAATTAAAATTACATTCTAAGGTTTAACAAATAAGCCTAGACACTTCACAATAATACATCAAAAAGTCCTAAACTACTATTAGGTCACACTCCTAATCATCTGTAGGTGTCTCCCAGCCAATCCCATAGCCCATATCGTCATAGAGTTCATCATCATAATCACCTGCAAGGTAGCAGCATGAGTCAAAGGCCCAATACACAATAGTGCAACCAAATACATATGCCATGCATACTTAACTAAATGCAATGCAATAATTCACCATAACTTCATTATCTTTAGTTAAGTGAGTAAAAATAACACTGGAGTATTCAAACTCCAATTCAAGCTTAGGAATTCTAGGGGTCCCCTGAGTAACATCAGCTGTTCAAGGAGTTGATATAGATAGATCGGATACCTATATCTCCTATATCTAACCGATAAATATTAGTAATAGCTTCATTTAGGGTTCACACTCCTTCATACACTGCACTTATCTCAATCTATAACATCAATTAGTTCAACGGTCCCATAACCATGGACTAAAACATATTATTTCCTCCCAGGCCTAAGTAGAGAATATACCGACACAGTTAACCCCATTAGCTATCCACTCAGTCATTAAAAGAAACCATCATTGCATCATGGATTTGAGTCATTGCATCATGACAAAGATTTGGACTAAGTGTCTAAACTACCGTGCTATTGTATCATGATAAGGTTGCCATTCCCCGAACTAGACATGATTCAACCACAAATCATTTCAATAAACTTTTCATTAGTCTTTAATTAAGGTCAAACTTGAATATGCCTATCCTAAGTAATAATCAATCAAATTATTGTGTACCTGGATCGGATTGAGAATCAAAGGAAATCTCTAACTGAGTATTTATCTTTGTTCCACACTAATCAAACTATATCAACATAACTATCCTAAGCTAAGCTTATACTCACTAGTTTAAAAACTTAGGAAGTTATTGAATATTATTTAAAAACAATCTAAAGTCATCACATGACATATATATATATATATATATATATCATATAAGTCAAATTCTTAATCAAAAAGTCATATATCATGTATTGGAAGATGTTGGAAGAAGGTTAGAAAAATTGAAATTTGTAGGGCTCACGCTGGTAATTTACACTAGTAGTGTAAGACTCAACGCCGGCGGTAAAGGGGCTCTACGCCAGCGGCGTTGAAGCCATCATTAAGAAAATACATTATGTACAAAACTTTTGGGTCATTACGCCGGTAGTGTTGGGATTTAAGTCGGTGGCGTTCAAGCTGCCTTTCAAAAGATCAGAAGCCAAATTCTTAAAACCGGCAGGTACGTCGACGGCATACACTGCAGTTCGTGCTGCAGATCTCCTCTGTTTTCAAACACGAAATTTTTACATTTTACTCTTCTAACTTCTTTTAAACCATATTATAATCTTCCTAATATATGGTATAAGAACCTTGTATCATCAAACACACACAAACTCCTCTCTAACATCATTGAAACACAATACTCCTCCTCAACCAATAAAACATACTTAAGACTATAATTTCATTTTCTTCACATCCACTACTTCAAGATGAATCCACTCCTTAATATAACTCAACAATACCAACTTCTCATCACACTACAACTCAACACCATTATTATACTTCCATAAACAAATCCTAAGCTATCTCAACATCACAATATAACAATACACATATATATATCCAACATGCATTATATTTGACAGAAATTTCATGGATTAAAAGAGAAAGAAACCATCTTAAACATCATATAAACTTGCCTTAATGTATATATGATAGTTAGGGATAAATTCTTGGTGTGTTGGGTGCAAGAAATCTTGGTTTGGGTGTTGGAAAATATTGCCTTGCAAGAGTTATGAATTTTTCTCTTTTTAGGTCTATCTTGGATGTCCAAAATGTAAGAAATAAGGTTTGATATTTATCTAATTATCATTGACTTTTAGGGCAGATTTTCTAAGAGGCTTTGGGTCTTAATTAAGCTTTGATTTTGGGCTAAATTTGGGTTTAAAAGGTCCAAAAATCTGCTAGGTTTATGGACTATAATCTTAGTTTAAAACAAACTTAATTCATCATATATTATTCACTACAATATCAATTAGCATTAACATAATAATTTCTAACATGAATAAACCATCAAACTAGATATATTTACCATAGATTATTATCTAGTTATTACTTCATAACACATACAATTATTTCAAACACCACAATTCACACTAACACATACACACATATAACAATCAAATTTAATATGCATTAAGTATGAATTTAAACTTTGGTTATTTCAGAAATGATCTGGATAGATCAGGATTTGTCGGCATCGTGGTTATTAAGGAGTACCCAATAACCAATATATATTTTTAAATATTTATATGTGTTTCGAGATACTGAGTTATCCCTTTGTTGAATGTTGGACTAAAAGATACATACAATTAAAGGATTGCATGATGCCTTTATATAATGATGATGCATGTGAAATTGTCATTGTTTTTGTACATGTGCGTTTGTTTGTTAGTATACTATACTAGGCTCCAACTCACTTTTTCTCTTTTTCAATTACAAGTAATGATCGTGTAAGACAATGTAACATTAGTTACTATTGGTTTGTAGATGGGAATACCGCTAACACTAAAGTCCCTCCAAGCGATACTTAGAGAACATATGAAGATTAATGAAAGGAGAGACCTTAATCGTATAAAGTTGTTTTGAAGGATATCAGGAGTTTAGTATTTACTAGAGTAACTTTTAGTGGTAATTGTAGTCTTTGTAGAGTTGGAATAATGAATGCTATTTTATTTCTTAAAGATCAGTGGTTGATAGTTATGTTGTTGGTTGTTATTACAAGTGTGAAACGAATAATATTCAGAGTCATTAACGCATGAGTGAATTTGGAGTATTTATGATGTTTATTGCAGGTTAAAAACCTTTGTGTGTCCATATATGATATGAACACATGGCGGTTTGTAATTGATCCTACATTTAGAGCATTGCAGTTGAGACTAACATATCCTTTTCCAATTTTATAATATAAAAAATATTAACATTGTTACACAATGAAAGTACATGCATTTTAATGATTTTGTGATTGCTTCATCATTTTTTTTCATATAAGCTTGTTTACTGTGGAAACATTCATATTTTATTTTAAAGGAAGTAAGGCACTATGTAAACATAGACACATTTGGTTCCAAACTAGGAACGAACCGAAACTATTATCGGCGGTTCCAAGATGGGAACTGGACTGGTAAACTAGTTCCAGAACCGACTAAGGAATCATCGATTTTCTAATTCCTAGGCGGTTCTATGGCTTAGATTGGGGTTGAACTAATAGTTCCAATCGGTTCTTTTTTTTTAAAGAAATTAGAGAAAAAATTTAAAAAATTATATTAATAAATATAATTATTAATATTTACACTATTTTCTTAGTAACTTGAGACTATTTTTTGTATTATAATTTTATTTTTATTCTCTAGAGTTTTGCAATCTTATGCTAACAACTATAATTGATATTGATTGTGTTTGTATAAATAAATATGTATTCTAAATAAATTTTTAAAATTTTTGATTAAATAATTTAACACTTACATACCTAATAATTAATTATTTTGAGTTTAAAATTTATTTTATTAAAAACTAAAATTTATTTATTTATTAATTTTTATTTTTAAAAAAATGGTTCCATGGTTCCAAAACTAAAATCGGGAACCACCGATTCCATAGAATTAGACCGAAACCGTAAGAAACAGTTTTGGTTCCTCATTTTCAAGATCCAAAACTAGCAGTTCTAGCTTAATTCAATTAGATTCTGGAACTGTGTCTATGTCTAGCTCTATGCATTTGTGTTATTCATAAGTAATAATAATTAAATTAAATTTTGTTAGACTTGGATGAGATAATCGAAATTACGCGATTTTACTTTTTCATTGTATTGTGAGCATTTTAGCACCATATTTTTGTCATTTTTAAATAGATATTTGTCAACAAACGAATACTAATAAAAACCTGACAATTTTACCATATAAACTGAATAAATGGATACGATACATATATGATACAAATAACTTACGAATATAGATTATATATAAATACAATACATATAAAAATTCGATAATCCAAATAGATTTATGCGATACAATCTTTAAAAAGGCGACAAAGGTGCAAGGCATGAAGGAGGAAGAATTAGTTTGGATTAAAGAAAAAAATTAAATAGATTCTAAATAATGTGTAATATGATATTTTAATGTAAATTTTGAATAACGTAGGCAATATTTGAAGTTTTAAGGAAAACTCGTACAAATAATATCTCATACCGTTTTCAAGCATACTTGTAATTGTTTAACACCATACGAATCACACATTTGAACAGAACAAATTAGAAAACAGTAAACCGTAATTGCGAGAAAACACAAGCCAATTATAAAACATTCTTGTAATTTCCCCAAAATTCTGCAATAACGGTAACAGTTACATATTTTACGAGAAAACCTAGTACATCTTTATGTTTGAAAAATGGCTTAACATTATACATAACATACGAGTGCCTAGACATAGGGACATAAGTAGGCAGAACCGCTGAAGATAAAAACGTATGAAACTTTTTTATAATATCAGTTTCTTTCCTGTGAATGCAATGAAAATATTAACGGAAAAACAGAAAGTAGTGCTTGAATAAAAGTCAGTTGATGAGGACTTACTTTCCTTAATGATAAAAATATTATAAAAAGAAGGGAAAAAAAAGGCAAACAGAAACAAACCATCAGCAATTAGCACAAATTTTGAAATCCTGTGTGCAACTTCAAGTCTACGCAAAAAGAAATGCCCTTTGTTTTCATGTGCATATTTGACAATCTTAGATATGCTGATCAACAAACAGTGGAATTGAAAGCACATAGGCTTTTTAGTGTTTTAGCTATATTACCATTTAATTGGCTTACCTACCTAGTCTAACTTAGTAAGGAAAAACAATCAACTAGACAAGGTGTCACCAATAGCCTAATAACATAAATCATATCGGCAATCACCCTCCAAGTGGGATGAACTAGATTTGAATCCTCTTTCCGTGATAATAGTGGTAGGAAAAAAAAAAAAACAAAAATGGGTGTCATGTGACATTTCTGCTCCAATTACAGACTAAATAAACCCAAGCAAAAACTTACATCCTCCAAATTAAGTTTATCATTCACAAAGTCTACAAATTACGCCCAGATCACTGCTCCAAAGACTCTAACCAAAGTCAGTCTGATAACACTATTTTCATCAAAAAGGCTCAGATCACCTTCAGACATGAGTCTATAAATATATGGTATTACTGAACATCGGATTAAAAAGTTATTCCTAATTCACTGCAACATAAACCAAATTGCCATAACCAGAACTGCAGTTTCTAGGATTAAGGATCTATATTTGCATAATCACTGTACAATAGGGATCTTGAATATTTATATCCCCTAATTACAGTGAAAACCACTACTATCTATTGCTTAAAAGAAATGGGAATACTTTTCTTCGACTGATTTACTTGGTTTTGGCATTTCAAAAATTACACAAGAGTGCCTAGGAAAATATACTTTTCAGGAGTTCCACCAAAACTAACCTCCTTGTTTTGGCAAATTACTGCAGGCATTAGAGGTGTTTGACCTATTTTGTCAGCAGCGTCAATCTCGGGTCCTTCCTCAGGCAGAGTTCACGCAATTCAGAGCTCCATGTGCTAGCTGCACGATGAAATGTGGTCACCCTCTCTGTTGAGTCAAACAGATCATTGACAAACAAAATAAGAAACGCGCTCACTACTAACATAAATAAATGTTTGAGTATATAATTCCATCATTAATCTCAGGCCTTAATCCCTCACACTGATTTAATGGTGAGAGCATTGTTAAAGAGGTAAATGCTTAATTAGATGAATAAACAGGAAAGCATAACAAGATAGATACAACCAACTATTGTCACTATGACTAAATCTCCATATCCTCAAGCAGTATCCCTCCGTATCCCCACTAATCACGTACCGACAAGTACTTCGCTATTAAATTCATGGGGAAAAATGGAGAAAATATGAAAATTAAACAATGTGTTTGAACTAAACATCCATTGCTAATCATAGTAAATTTCTTTCCAAGTTTTCCACTGTCAACTATCTATCTGTCTTCTGCCAATGTTAGAAGCTCCTAAAGGAAACAAGCAAGCAGAGTAAGATAGATACAACCAACTGTTGTTACTAAAATGAAATCTCCGTATCCTCAAATGGTATCATTCCGTATCCTCATTAACCGCACTGTCAGGTAATGCTTACCTTATTCATAAGAAACAAAGGGGAAAATATAAATGTTAGATATTGTTTAGAGTCAGGAATCTAGACGAAATAGAGGTTTATCAAACCTCAATGGCTACAACATGTTAATGAAAAAAAGAAACAATACCTGAACTTTGCTGTTAGTTATTGGAATTGTTATTTCTGTTAAACCATCTTTTATTATAACAGTCAAGTCTCATTGGAAGGCAAACAAAGGACACTAACCATAAGAATCCCACGAACCCAACATAAGAACGAAACAAACTCAATAATAAGATCTGCAATTTTGCTTCAAGCCATCTTAAACTTCTAATGGTATTGAGCAACAAAGATGTTTGATGTTATATCTGGTACTAATACTAAGCTCTTAAAAACTTAAAGAGAAGAAAGTAGAATAATACAGCTATTTTACATACTTATATTCCAATCATTACCCTTTTATTTTTAAGGGCAAAACCGGAGAGAATAACCCTGAGGGAAAGTAGAATACTAGCAGCTTTTACATACTTATATTGCATTCATTACCCTTTTATTTTTAAGGGCAAAAAAAGAGAGAAAAACCCTGAAAAATCAAATTACAACAACGCATCTAGAGCAACAGCATAGTAATTAAATGGGTCTATTGGCTATCACTATTGTGGACATAAACATATTTCCTCACCTTATGTCTTGCAACAAAGTATCCTAAATTTACACATCAATACCATATGTGTTCCTAGTATACGCTGCTTCAGCTAGCTAAATTTTTCAATAACTCAACCACTTGTTTCATGGATGGCTATCTTTCGGAGCTTCTGTAGTGCACACACTAGCAATCTTGAAATACTCTTGAACCCCTTCCTCATCCAAATCTTCCTTCGAAATATTCGAATCCACCATTTCCAATTCCTTCTTCTGTTTCACCATAGTCCTTGCCCAATCTATCAAACAGACCTGGCTACCCTCATTTTGAACAGGTAAATTAGGCCGCTGACCGCAGCCAATCTCAAACATCAAGATCCCAAAGCTATAAACATCTGCTAAAACCGTCGCTGCAGTATTTCCTTCTTGTATTCAGGGGGCATGTACCCCATAGTACCCGCAACCTGTGTGGAAACATGAGAATGAGATGCATCGACTTTCCTAGCTAGCCCGAAATCGGAAATATGCGCCCCGAAGTCCTTATCCAAAAGAACATTACTAGCCTTGATATCTCTATGAATAATTTGTGTAGGCAATCCATGAAGATAAGCCAATCCACTAGCTATTCCCATGGTAATGTTAATCCTTGTGGTCCAGGACAAAGGCTTTCTCTCAAAAGTTCCTCCTCCTCCTAATCCTCCAAGAGAATGATAAGAAGCAGATAAATCAATATCATGATCCTGAGAAGACCTATCATGAAGCCATTGATCAAGGCTACCCTTTTCCATATACTCATAAACCAACAACCTGTCGACATTCGATATGCAATATCCTAACAGCTTGACTATATTAGGATGATCCAACTTCCCTAGAGTTTCCATCTCAGCCCGGAATTCCCGAAACCCCTGAAAGGCATTAGGATCGAGTTTCTTGATAGCAACCGTTAGGTTGGATAGACGGGCTTTGTAGACATAGCCAAAGCTTCCATCGCCGACGATGAGCTGCGGGGAGAAGTCCTGGTGGCTTCTTTTAGTTCCGCCATTGAAATCCCGAGGGATGGATCAAAGGAGGCTGTGCTTTCGTCGAAACTAGTGGCACTTCTTGCTTGTTGGGTATTGATCGAGGGGTCCATGTTGTGGGGGATGTTTTCTTTTTCCTAGACTTGCAGATGCAGTGTATGATGATGTAGATTATGGTTACGGCTATGAAACTTCCTGCTGCTGCTACGAAAGCTTGAATTGGTGATTTCATAATCGGAACAGTCAAGGAAAAAGAAACAGGGAGAGATAAGAGAGCTGTGTTTGTTTGTTTTGGTTTATGTGAGAAGAAGACGAGGAGCCGCCCTTAACGGAGAAAGAGGTTTTGATGATTTCAAAGAAGAAGCGCAGCTTGTTTGGTTTGGTTTGGTTTGGTTGGGACTGACCAGAAAGAGGAAAAAAATTCTTGGGCGGAGTCAACGAATACTTTACTTACTCCAGGCCCCTGAAGTCTTCTCTTCCTGGTTGTTCGTTCGTGATAATGTTTTATTATTATTATTAATTGCAAATATCCCTAAACTTCGATATCGTGTGTATGTATTTGATTTTTTTTTTTTTTAAGTTAGAAAATAAACAGAGTAAAGTTTACATTGCTGACTTATTTCTTATGGATTATCTTAATAGCGATTTCATATGAAATTCTATAAAAAAATATTAAATAATTATTTTTTTTAAATCTATGAATTGATTCAATGTTGGAATTGTTTATTTTTCGAAATATCTCAATTTAAAAGAATTAATAAAAAAAAATTCTCTATTCAATTTCTTAATAATAGAAATTTCGTTACAGTCTTATTCGTTCAGTATACGAGTAGTAAGTGTTATTTGCAAATCTACCAAGTTATTTTCAATATTTTAAAAATTAGATAATATATTTACATAGGGCTAAAATTTAAGTTATTTGAATTTTCTTTTCCCATAATGGGGTCTTATTACCTATCCATCAATAATTTTTAGACGTTTCTTCTAGTATCCTATTTCTAATAAAACCAAATTGGAAAAAAAATCATTGTCATTAAGTGACTTATATATTGCGTTTGATTCATTGGAACGGTATTGTTACTCTATCTTTATTATTATGAAGTAATTATTCGACGGATTTGTGAAAAATTTTCTAACAATATTGTTACTTTACCTTTATTATTATGAAATAACTATTCATTCTGTAAAGACCCGACCTACTAATCCTATGATTAAGTAAGTCAAGTCTCCAACCACGTATAATATTTTCATATCATACGTAAGGTTGTCCTAAATCTAACAATTTATGTGAATTGTTTGTTTAAAACCACTACAACATGATACAAGACTTTTTACAAAAGGATTACTCACCTGAGTAATCTATTCATATAGAACAGTTAAGGAAATAGTTTACAACTTGGTGTCAAGCCCATGATACAACAAAACTTACATAAGTTTTTACAAAATAGGAAAATTAGGCTTTAAGTCTTTATATACAAACAAGGCTTAACTAACAAGCCTCTATTCAGAATACAAAATATATATCTAAACCAAACAACTTGTTCAAAAACTTTCTTCCTTGCTATCTTGCACTCGGTTCCTAGTCGCCCCACTCATCCATAAATTTTTCCCAATCCGACCCATAGCCCATATCATCATAACAGTCATCATCACCTGAAAAATAGCAACAGTGAGCCAAAGGCCCAGTACACAGCAACAACACCCAAAAGCGTAGCGATAATCATACCTAGACTAATGCAATGCAACACTAATGTTTCATTTATCTTTCTTTAGTATTCATTGATCAAATCATTATTGGAGTATTCAAACTCCGCGACAAGCCATGGGATTCTAAGGATCCTATGTAACTCTCACGACGCTCAGGAGATTGATATAGATAACCCGAATATCTATATCTCCTTAAATAACGTTACACTGAAAAGAATAATCTCATATAGATTATATAGTTGTTGCTCAACTTCACTTAACTCAATCCGTAATATAAATTAATTCACATGCTCCCATAAACATTGAATTAAATTATACTACTTCTTTTCAAGAATAAGTAAATGTTGCTCAGTTACTACATTTCCTATCGATTATCTGCCGAGCCTAGTCATTGCATCATAACTATTGGCCTAAGCGTCTACACTAACATATCATTGCATCCTGATAAGTTACCGCTCCTCGGACTAGATTCAACGGTGAAAACACAAGCAATTCAAGCAATACTTAAGTCATTTAGAATTTATATCAAATTTAAGTATGTCTATCCTAACAAGCATACAAGCAAGTTACTGCGTACCTGTACTAGCTCGAGAATCAATGAGAATAACCGAAAGGGAATCACTCACTGTAAAAAGAAGTAATTACAAACTCACACTTAATTCAAGTATATATATTCATCAAATTTCAAGTATAATCATCCAAAGAAATTTAAATAAATCATTACAACATCATCACATAGCATTTAGATATCATATTATCATACAATACTCAACAAATACTTAAATGATCATTTATCAAGCTTGGGAGAACCTTCAAAACCAACAATAAGTTTTAAACTTTGTTTGGAAAGTATATCAGTTGAAAAGAACTAAAATTTAAGCATTATTACTTTTAAAATTTGTGAAAACTTAAAACACAAAAGTTGTAGATCTCTTTTTGAGCTTTCCAACGCAACTTGAATCACCTCAAACGGAGGTTGGATGAAAAAGTTATGATTGAATTACAAACAGGCTGCGAAACAGGAGAAGGCTGCACGACCGAGTGCATGGCAGTGCTCGAGGCCGTGCTGGGTATGAAAAAGTGACCCGAGAAGAATTTTTAAGGATTTTAAGGCCTGTACGACCATGTGCACGCCCGTGCATCAGGTTGTGCACACTGGAACGAGAAAATGACGAAATCCTTTGTTCTTTAAATGTATTTTACACTTCTCAAAGTTTTTTAAACTCATTCCAAAGTTTTTCAAAGCTTGTTATATGATCAATATAACATTCAAACAAATAAACTTCAACTTTAAACATCAAACAAGTTCAAACACCACTCTACAAGAATCAAACTCTTCTTCATCAACTTTCACCAACCCTAGCACACTTCAAACAATTCTAATACTTATCATACTTCAACACTTCAATTCCAAACCACATGAAAGCCTACTACAACCTATCTACAACAACTCAAGCATTCTAAAACTTTCCTAACAACTCTACAACACTTCAACAAGAATTTAGCATACCAACTACTTATATTATACCACACATGCATATTTCATAGATTAAGGGGGAAATAAAGCATCTCAAACATCAAATAAACTTACCTCAATGTATATATAAAGCTTAGGGAAGGATTTTTGGTGTGTTGAGTCCAAGAAAACTTGATTTGGGTCTTGAAAATTTTTTGCCTTCTTGAGTTACAAATTTTCTTTTTCTTTGTTCTGTTTTGGGTTGTCTAATGATTCAATTAGACTTTGATGTTTATCTTAATGTTGTTGACTTTTGAGGAGGGTAGATTTGGAAAGGCTTGGGCCTTATTTGGGCTTAGTTATGGACTTAAGTTTGGGCTTGAGTGGGCTTTAAAAATTTCTGCTATGTTTAGAATTTTATTTAGGCCTAAAACAAGCTTAAATCCAACACATATAATTCATTACAATAACAATTAACACTAACATGATAATTTCTAACATGAATAAACTATCAACCTAGATATATTTACCATAGCTTATTATCTAATCACATATGTTATAACACACCAACATTACAAACACACTAATCCACTCAAACACATACACACATATAAATATAAGTTGAGAATTTCATGGTTATTTCACATTCAATGAGTTTGTAAAAGATTCTACTATAAATAATTTATAGGTGTTTTATGTGATGTGAAATAGATTTGAAATCTGTAGTTCTTTTCTTCATTAGGGAATTGCAATTCCAGTTTGAATATAGCATTTTTTTTATTTCCAAAATAATCCCATCATAATGAAAATAAATTATTATTCTTTCCCAGTCTTATTTCCACTCAATCAAAGCAAGTATCCGTTTATTCTTTTACAGAATTTTAGAAGTTCATCGCAGCTCAGCTCTTGGGTAATGATGATTCTTATAGTTACAAATCGAAATGTAATATATATTATATATATGATGCTTTAAAACTTGCATAAAGTCTTTCCTAAGCCATCAGAAACTAAAACTAGAATTCATCACTTGTAACTATCCTGGTAAATTTTCTTCTAATCATCATTATCTCAAACTGCAAATCAAATTTGAGATCATCATAAATATTCAAATCATCCATCCTTCTCTGCTTTTTGACTAGTGGAATGCTTTGTTTTAGTCTATCTTCTCTGTTGGGACATCAACCTGCCTGACAATTTATTTGGTCCTAATCAATTGCCTGGTCCTGATTGAACTCAAATTTCCCATGTAGTGTTCCATCATTTTATGTTGTGATAACTGTGGATGTTGTATGTTTAACATGATCGCACTAAACATGTTGTTATTGACTATCAATTTGCATGTGTCAATAACAATCTCACATCCTTTCTGAAAACTTATTCGCATTAGTTCTTCTTGATCATTATTTCAATCTCACATCTGTTCAACTTTACACCTTCCTAGAAAAGCAATCATGCAGTTTCAGTGGATAATTATATCAAGAAGCTGGAAGAGGCACAAAATACAATTTATAATGGTGTCATATCATCTATCCATATCCTACTTTTGCTACAAATCCTTGACTGCAATGCAAGAATTTGCCCAATCATTCTGTTCCTATGGCTTTCTTCTTCAACATTGCAATGAAGTTTTCCCTGTCTTGTGGAGACATGCCATCAGCTGAGCAATCCCCAACACCCCACTCCGCCCCACGAAGGCAATACTTGTCCATTATTGCTTGCTTGTTCCTGTAATCCAGAAAAACCCTCATATGTAAATAACAGAGGGAAAAAATTACACATCACAGGATAAACGTCTATGACCAATTTCAAATAAAGGATAAAGGTTGAGAACTTTTTAGTGGTTCAAATGGAGATCAGCGTTATTAAAAGTAGTGCAAACAGAGAATGAATGTCTGCAAATAAAGTATGACAGTTAAATTTTAAAAGAGGATGAAAACTAGAAAATAAATGTTTCCTATAAGATTTGCCATTACACTGAAGTTTCATCCTTTCCAGACTAGATCATCCAGATTTTTTTCATATAAGTGCAGGCCAAACATGGCCTATGAGATATATGGTACATTGAAGCATCCACTCATCAATGTATCTAATGCTTCAAAGTTGCAATCATAAAAGGAATCAAATTTTCCTACCCAGAAACATTCAAGACAATCATAGTAGAGATGTTTAAAATTGTCTTGTTTTTAGTCAAAACTCAGATCCATAAGCAATCTTTTAGTTTCAAATCATTTAAAGTTTTTCCATGTTGCTGCTTCCATCGAACTCTCCGAGTCCAAGAGAATGGAAATTCGTGTATAAATTCTTCAAGGACTCAAACGTAAACTGAGGCAAATAGAAAAGGTGACACAGTTTGACAACCAAGCTGCTACCCTGCAAAATTTTCTCTTTGTTGTTGCCCGAGTCTTTACTATATATTGCCGATGCACCATGCTAGGAGCTTACATCATTTACCTCTAGCATTACAGAATGATGCTATGTTGTACAAAGGAGGAGAGTGGAAAGAGAAAGTTACAGTACTTTTCCTTGTTTTGCTTTGATTTTTCCAGTAGCTTCTTGAGCAGAGGAGATGATTTGAATCTTTCATCAAACTCGGCATACTTCTTTTGGTTTTCTCTGAAAAAAGAATGCGCATTAGGAAATTTTCTGCTCATCTAGTTCATATGCTGTTAATAAAAAATGAAGGAACAAATGTAGGAAAATAATACCATTAAAGCGCTTGAGAAACTCCATCTCAGGCAACTGGGGGCCGGGTATTGATTCCATTCCAGAAAATCCAGAAAGAAATCCAGCTTTTGCTGCGGAAATTGAGAAGCTACAAAAGTCAGTTTATGGCTTTTTATCTGCATAACAAGTGCTAATATATATATATATATTTATTTATATCAATGTGTATAGATCCAATATCATCATTTACTTAGTGTACCATATCAAATCTGCACGACCAAGTTCTTTTTGCTAAGGTTTCTACAGAAAGGATTTGAAATGGAGCAATTACAGGAAACCCTGACCAGACTCTTAAACTGGAAGTAATTTAAAAGCCATATAAAGGCAATCCTGTTTGGATCGTTGGTTTCTGATTGTTTTGGTTTTTCCATTTTTTGTTTTCCCCCTTTTCATTTTCAAACAAATTATTTGGCCAAAGAAATAGATAAAAAAAGAAAAAAGAAAAAGGATGTTTTTACTTACAAACAGATTAAATAAATCAAATACATATCAAATATAAATAAGATTCAAATACAAATAAGTTACAGACAAAAATCAGTTAATCCGAACTGACTCCTTATAACAGATGAGAGCTGAAGATCTCATTATATGCCGGCTAATGTGCCCGGAAACCATTTACTATGTATCAGTGTAGTCAGTTTGTATCCTAGAGTTTTAGACATATTTTGCAGACATTGCCAAGAACTGAAATCAAGCATTACAAGTGTGAATCTAAAAAGGCTTGAATTAACGTAAAAGAATACAAGTCTTGGATGAACTGCGAAATCATTACAACTTTGTTACATGATTAAAGCAAATTTCAACCAGGAAATTTCCATATTCATACACTGCTCTTAGATGATATTTAAATTAAATTTACACTACATTGCCACTTCAATAGGAAACCAATCAAAAAATTATACTGTATCTATCTATAAACTACTCAAAAACTAATCAAAAACTAAAACACGAATAAGCTTTCAATTACGGTATTAAGCTACAACATTATCTTAGCCAAATCCTAATGATTTTATTTTTACCTGGATTAGTCCACAAAAGAATGCCAAGTGAAGCAGCAACTGGAATAACTTGTACCAAAGGTAAATTACTAGACCATGAAGAAGAAGAAGAAGAGAATCTAGTTTTGGAAGATGAAGGTTTTTTGGTATTAAGAAACCCAAATGGGAGAAAATCAATGGGGTTTTCTTTGGTTTTGATCCTCACGTTGCTTATGTGAGTTTTGCGGGTGGGGATTGACAGAGGAGAGACCAAAGATGATAAAACCATGATGCGTCTGGTTTGGTTCTCTCAAGCGCGAAGTGGGAAAGACAGAGAGATAAAGAGTAAAAAGGGGATCTAACTAAACCAACGGTGGATATTTTTTTTCTGAGGTTTTTGTTTGAGGTATAGAAAATGTTAATTGGACTTGTAGATGTCCATCGATTCTTGTAATCTTGTCTGCCTCCCACCTGTATGATATAACTACAAGAATACTTGTGTAATGTATAATATTCAAATGTTGATTGATTATGGCGTTTATACCTTTCAAAAACTAAATTTTATGAATAAATTATTTCAATTGTCCTTCAAATTAAAAAAAAAAAATTATTCTTCTTCATTTTGTTAGTTTTTCATTTTTCACATGTACGAAGTTCTCTATTTTAAATAGGGATAAACTCTTTTGATATGTAAATTTTGGTTAAATAAATAATTAGGTACTTGAACTCTCATTAAGACTAATTTTATATCTAAATAAGTTTTTGCTGCCTCTTTTTACACTATATCTAATCATTGTCTGACACATGTCTATTATTTCAAGAAATAACAAAAAAGTAAAGTAGTAAAAATAAACATGAAAAGTTTGGTTAGATATGAAATTGATCATCATGAAAATTTATGTAGTTAATTATCTACATGAACTCAGGTACCAAAAGGGGTTATTTTCCCCTTTAAATATGAAGACCAAATTTTAGCGAATTAGGATTTGAAAAAAAAAAAAAAAAGATTTCTATTTAATATACATATTTTTATATGTTAACTTGACAAGGTAAGGGCAAACAATTAACTTGATAAGATGTCATGTGATATACCAGATTGATGCAAAGGGTTCCTATAATGTTACAGTCCCTGAACTCTCACATATTACAGGAATTTTTATAGTATAAAATTGCATGAAATTTTTAGCCATAAAATGTATTATAGTCATTATTACTATCACTTTCCACGGTGTACTTCCATTTATTAAGTGTGAGTAGCTACTATCCTCAAACTTATTGCATGGGTTAGGTCCCAGTTCGAATTCAGTCCAAACCAGCCATGGCAAGTCTGCTTTGGAATTGCCCCACCAAGTAGGTGGGTCCATGTTGGGTCCATACCCGCTCGTTCTTAAAAATCCAAAATTAAAAAAAATTAAAAGAAATCAGAATTACAAATCGTATGTGCATGCACCAATGCATAAAGGAAATATGAGGAGTATTGTTTCTTGTCTCTTTCAATAGTTGGCATATTCTTTAAAAAAAAAAAAAAGGAAGAATAAAATGACAGGTTAGAACCGGTAGACCTATCCCGTTGAACTAGCATGCCCATGGTTCAAACTGCCTTGCCATCAAGCTAAGTGTCATAGGACAAGATTTTCACCCCTTGAAAAGTCCTAGTGCGACACTCGATCATTCTTCATATCATCGTTTATTGCTAAAGAGCACATTCTTGACTTTGCCATAGTCCTCCATATATTTTGGAGGTTCAACTATCCCTACTGATTTCCACTTGCCTTAGCCTCATTAGGAGAGTGGCATCAGCTCCTCACTAATTTGTTTACGGGAAGCCAAACCCGCTTTTAGAGTTAACCCACACCACAAACAAACCCCATACTGATGTCACTCATAACACTATACGCCTAAGCTAAACATTTCCACAAAAACCTCAACTCTTGGACCGTGACATTATCTCCCACTTAAATTCATAACATTCTTCTCATGAGGCAAATTTGCTACCACCACTCTTTCTCTCTAGAACTCAACCCCATCTCAACATTTGTTATCAATTTGCCCAAGGTCATCTCATTAGGACTTCAAGCTTCCTCTCGCCCTTACCCCTTTCTCTGTCCTCCAAGATTGCCTCTTGTTAAGTTGTCCAACGTTCGAGTTTGAATATAAATTCTTACTTCAATCCTAACTCATGACACAACTACCATTGGGCAATGATGTCCTTCTCTAGCGACTGCTTCACCTGAGCTTTATCTACATGAGTTGAATTAACAGCAAGATTAGAGGAAAATCTTGTCTTCATGACTCGCGATACAGTTGCCTTTTGGCAACGATGTCCTCTCTTTGATGGCCACTCCTCTTGACCTTTACCCACATAAACTGCATCCACAACAAGAATTACCACTCGTTAAGTACTTTGGGTAGCATTTAAGCGGTCGGATGGAGCTGGGAACTTTAACTTCGATACTAATTGTTATGGGATGGGACTTTCACCCATCAAAGAGTCATTATGTGGCGCTCGACCATTCTTGATATTGTCGTTTATTACTAATCTGGATGACGGACCCATCTTATTTTCCTTTATTTTCCCAGGTTTGTTTTGAGCCCCACTTTCTTATAATGTACCATCTTGGCTATGCCATAGTCCTCCATATATTTGGAAGGTTTAACTATTCCTACTGGTTTCAACCTGTCTTAGCCTCATCAAGAGAACAGCATCAGCTCGTTACCAATTTGCTCACAAGAGGTCAGACCTACCTTCAAAGTTAACCTACACCATAAACAAACCCATGTTGATGCCACTCACAATACTATATGCCCTAGTTAAACATTTTCACAAGACCCTTAACTCTCAAACTGTGATGCTGGGGCGGTTATGGGTCCAAAAATAAAGGATCCAGACTTGGCCAGTAACCGTGGAATGTCTATACTACACAATCTGCGAGTTCAATCACTTGTTTAAATATTTGTATTGCTTAAGAAATATTTGACTAATATTGTAATTCGAATAAGTGGCTAAACTATAGTATATTAGAATATAGCTGGTTTATACAAGTTAAGGATGTTGATAATATATACTAGACTAATGCAAATAGCTATACAGAAAGTGATACTAATATCCAGTGAAATAAATATCCAATTCTAAAAAATTTCAAACCATATATCAAAACTTGAAAACATTTTTAGAATCAACAAAGCATTAAAGGGTCCATCATCTCTACATTTCTATAATTTGTCACCTTTTTATTCTTCACTCCAATCTCCAACCTCAAGATCTTAAAATTTCTAAAAAGATGGTAAAGATTACTTTAATCTAATACGTAAGATTTTCTAACATATGAAAAATATTAACGCTACTAAATAGTGATATCACGTATGGCTTTAGTCAATTAGTGACTCCTTTATTATTATTATTTTTTCATATAAGTTGTTTATCTTCCACACATTCATATTTTATGGTAAAGCAATGCTCTTGTGCATTTGTGCTGTTATTTTGCACTTGAATGAGATGAAGTGCTTTCGGGGATATTTTGAAATTTTGACGTATATGCTTAGAAAAGTATGCGTAATTGCTAATTCGAATATCCCACAATACATTCCATACCGTTTTTCAATGGAAGACTTGTTATCGTTCAACACAACCCGGGTCAGGCATTTGTGGAAAAACAAATTATAAAACAGAAAACTGTAATTGCCGGGAAAATACAAGCCAATTATAAAACATTACCATGATTTCCCCAAAATTCTATAACAAAAGCTTGTGCATCGTTATGTTTATCATATTCCTGGATATTTATAAATAACATGCAAGTGCCTAGAGACATAACTAGTTTCTTTCCATGGAAATCTGAATGCAATTCATTTATTAATTGAAAAAAACAAAAAGTAAGGATTAAGGGAAAAAAATACCTATTTTTAAAAAAAAATTACACAAATATACCAAGTAAAAAAATAAATCCAAAAATAAGCAACTTGATCTCGTCTCTTGAAGAGACGAGGTCATAAGTGATTGTCTCGTCTCTTCAAGAGACGAGATCAGTGTATTTTGCACCGACCTCTCTCTTGAAGAGACGAGGTTGAAGATGATAAATTCAACATCGTCTCTTCAAGAGACGAGGTCGGTGAAAATACACTAACTTCTTCTCTCGAAGAGATGAGATCGGCTACTAATGACCTCATCCCTTCAAAAGACGAGATTAACTTGCTTATTTTTGAAATTATTTTTATTTTAATAACATTTTTGTAATTATTTTTTAAAAAGTCAATATTATTTTCCTTTTCCCAAAACGCAATGCTTGAATAAAGGTCAGTTGATTTGGATTTACTATCCTTGATAAATATTACAGGGAAAAAGCAAAACCCGAAATAACCTATCTGCAATTTTAGCCCAATCATGAAACTCTTGAGGCTGTTACCCTGTGCAACTTCAAGTCTATGCAACAAAGGATTGCCCTATTTCATGTACATATATGACAACCTCGGAGATATTACATCTGAAGAAACTTAACAGCTGTGAACATTTAAAAAAAATTAAAAAAAAAAAAAGAAAAGAAAAAACAATTCAGCCTTCTAGCATTGCTTTAGCTGCATCGATGAGTGCTGGTCTGAAGTCATCTGATGCTCGGCCAAGCACGGTGTATCCTTCTTTGTCCTCGATGTCTAAATCTGCTCCATGCCTTATCAACAGGAGAGACACCTATTTTACAGAGAAAGTAACAGCATAGATTTTAGCATACGTTTGGCCTTGGAGGAAAGTAAAAAAAAAAAAAAAAAAACATTTAAGCGCGTGCACAGTACATACATAAATACGTGTATACAAACAACTTATACATATACCTTCACTAAAAAAAAAAAAAAAAAAAGTAGCTTCAAGAAGCTTTTGCATCTTGTTTCAACCTTTAGCTGTATTTACAAATTGGGTTACCTACCCCATCTGTGTTAGAAAGGGAAAACAATTAACTTGATAGGGTTTCCTGTAACACTTCTGCCCGAACTAAGATCAAAGAAAACCAAGCAAATGCTTACATCCCCCAAGTTGAGTCTGTCATTGGCAATACTACAAAACCGCAGCCCAGGTCACTGTTTTACTCTATCCAGATGCTTCTACCTTTCATTTGTGCAGGAAAAACTATAGAGACATTGTATATGATTCAGATTTTAAGTACAAAGAAATTAAATTTATAGATATTATGCTTTTACATGAAAGGTTTGCGCTGTAGTGGAGACATTAAACAAAGTCAGTCTGCTAACATCAAAAGGCTCAGACCACGAGATAGAAGTAAATGGTGTTACTGAACGTTGAATTTTAAGGTTTCTTTAGTCAGTGCAACATAAACCAAATTGTCATACACAAGAACTGTGGCTTTAAGAAATAAAGATCTATCTTTGCATGATCACCATAAAATAGGGATCTTTAATATATACATCCCTAAATTCTCTCTCTCTCTCTCTCTCCACACCCACCCCCCCCCCCCCCCCCAGAAACCCAATACATA
This sequence comes from Combretum micranthum, assembly GCA_024138025.1. Taxonomy (NCBI): domain Eukaryota; kingdom Viridiplantae; phylum Streptophyta; class Magnoliopsida; order Myrtales; family Combretaceae; genus Combretum; species Combretum micranthum. The sequence goes on along the minus strand of JAMXBD010003647.1, from coordinate 65,689 downwards.
CATACATATGTGTGTATTTGTATATATATTTTGGTGCCCCACTCTATTTTGCATAAAAGAAATGGTTAGAAAAGTTTGAAAGTGTAAAAATCAGTGTCCAAGGGATACCAGAGGCTGATCCATCAGGAAATAAAGTATCCAATTATTTGGTGGTGGAGAGAGAGAGAGAGAGAAGGGAGGAGTGGGTTAGGTACCTGTACATTCAAATAAACTGGATAGGATAAAAAGTTTTTAGGAGTTCCACCAAAACTAACCTCCTTGTTTTCACAAATCACTGCAGTCATCAGAGCTGTTTGACCGGCTTTGTCAACAGCATCAATCTCAGCTCCTTCCTCAATCAAAAGTTCACACAATTCAGAGTTCCCTGTGCTAGCTGCACGATGCAATGCAGTACACCCTACCTGTTGAGTCAAACAGATCCATTGACTAAAAAGAATTTACTCATACTTCTAGCCCTAATAAACAGTGGAGTATATTATTCCATCATAGAAGTTACCTACCTTATCCTTCGCGTTAATTTTTACACCATGTGAAATCAGAATTTCAGCTATCTTCACATGTCCCTTGCTGGCAGCATAGTGCAGAGCAGTCCGACCACCATCATTCTTTATATTTACATCAGCTCCTGTTAAGAAAGCAATTGAAACATTAAAGTTTCTGTTGCTATAATATCATTCAAGGAATTGTATATTTTTCTATTAAATGGAGACAAAAATTTATAATGCTGCTTATATGGCATGATACTGAATCTCCATTTTGATACATATGATAATCAGTTCCCTAAAACAGTTGCAAAGCAGGCAATTGCCCATTTATTATCTGAAATGCCCTAAACGATGAGAATATCATCACATCACATGCATACCACACCACAGACTGTTAGCAGGGCATTATCCATCAACTATTTGTAAAATCTAGATGAAAATTAATAACCTTTGCTCAACAAAGACTCCAGGATCTGTACATTGCCTATGCTAGCCACCGAATGAATTGGGGCCCACCCTTCTTCATCTTTGCTGTTAATTACGCTTGTCAAATGATCAGTGTTCAACAGAATATCGATGACCTATTTCCATCAAACAAACAATACTTCACTACAAGTACAAGATCTTCAAAAACTATGCAGTAAGCACCCAATATAGCCAGCAAATTCCTTCAATGCCTCTTATTGGATTGGCTTTACTTTCATAAACTGCAGATTAAGATTATAAGCAATAAGTTGCCATTGCATAAACAAGTTATGCCAAAGAACTGTATCTTATTATAGAACCTAAGCTCTCCCTCAATTTGTTAGGTGGTCAAATTCATTGAGAAAAATGATTACCGAGCAAGGACTCTGAACAAACGATGTATTTCTGTAATGAGCTTCTGCTCCAAGCTTTGATTTGGTGCTGGTCATTCAAAATCCTTATAAATCTATTAAATTTTCTACTAAAGCACACATAAAATGTCCATGATCATCAAAATGATGTTTTTTCCATACAATGTTCAAGCTTTTCGTCATATCGTCTTCTTCATTTTTGTATAAAATTCACTAACATACACCTAACTGTATAAAGATTCAAGACATCAAAGCTCCATCTAAGATGTGGATATTTAAGGAACACTGTTTTCCCAACTTTTCATTGATGTTTGCTGTGATAATTATTTGAGTTCGGTAGTTGGCAGCCTCTATCCATGATATAATCCTTCCATCAAAATCCAATCAGGTAGGATAGTCCGGGGGCTATTTAGCTATGTGCCATCCCATTATCTGAAAAATTAAATGGTTTAAGTTCACTTTAAAAAGAAAATTTTCTGGTCTATAAAAGCTCACTATGTATCTTAATTTGAACCATATGTACCATCATGGTTTTTAAGTACCGTACCGCTGTAAACAAATATCATGTTTGATCGCAAAATCTGTGTTTGAAACTCCGTAATGCACACTTCACAAAATGGAAAATATCTGCAAGTGAAAACTGCCATTATCCACACAAAGTTTTTGTTTCTCCTATGGTGTATCCGCAGCTCCTAACATGTGATTGGAACGGACACAGATGGAGCAGTACTTGGAAACGGGAAGAGAAAAACAATGTGTAGAAAAATTTAAAAAGGACCATAACACCACCCCATTTTATTGGGAGCAGAGGACTGCAGCAAGTGCACTAGTTGTATAGGTTAACTTACACCATCAACTAACCTTAAGTTGCTACATTGCAGCAAAGACATCCAATTTTGGTGATGAGTATCGTATACTTCAGCTTTTTTGCAATGAACTAGCTAATATGTTTGGATGGTTCGGTTTTCAACCGTATCTGTATCCATATCAGGTTTGTTTAATCGGTTCATGAGTAAAAATACCAATTTTTCATGGGTAAGTCTGTTTGAAATCGTAAAAAAGATGATGCCAAAACACATAAAGATGACAAAACAAACAGACCCTAAAATTTAAAATTATAGATTTAGCACTGAACTTCTCCAATTCTACATTTAACTACGAAAACTTTGTTAGCAATTTTATGACTATCTGATTAAACTTTGTCCCGCTTTCACCATTACCTATTTTGCCAGTACTATGAATGGTTTTGAAAAATTAATACCAAATACTAACACATTACAAAATCAAATGCCTCCAACTCACGTTAAATTAGATTAAAAATAGAGATATTGATATTTGCAATTATAAGTGGATATGAAGCTGAAAGAGTGGGTGACCTCAGGATGAGCAGAGGAAACCGCGACGTGAAGAAGGGAGCGGCCATCGTCGTTACGGAGAGAGAGTGATTTGGAGAGTTGATCGTAAGAGAGAGATCTGTAGAAAGAAGTGTCGCCGGTCTCGGCAGCCTTGAACAAGTCTTGGGTTTTGATTTGGCGATGGTGTGACTGTGATGTTGGAGCTTCGTCGATTTCCATGTCCATGGGCATGGCGGTGATTTGCGGCCGTTGGGGTTAATGGGACTCTAATCCGATGGTGACGCTAATGCTGGAAAACTGAAAATGGTTCTATATCTTTTGTTGTCTTGTTTAAGAAGCCAGTTGAGGATTATCAATCCAGAACTTCTTTTTCTTGTCTTTTCAGTTTTTTATTTCTGTTTGTTTTGGCTTTTTTTCGACAGATATAGATACTTTTTCAAATTTTTTTTAACAAATTATTTATCAAGAAATAGATATAGATAAAAAAAAATTGACAGATTTCATCAAAAGATCAAATAGAATAAATATAGATAAAATTTAGATGCAAATCGGATATATTTATACATATCATTTTAAAAAAGATACAGATACAGATGAAAAACAGATAATCCAAACAGTATCAATTGAAATTGTTTAGGAAAAAGTATATTTTTAGTCAAGATAAAATAAAATTATTATATTAATTTGTATTAATAATTTTTAAGTGAATGAAAATGTGTTAAGTCAAAATTTAACAGAAAAAAATTAGTAGTGTTAATAAAGTCATTATTTGTCCTTTTTTACAGAGATTGAGAATTTAAATAGAAAAAAAAAATTAAACTTAGACTTAAATAGAAATAGAGTATAACATTTAGGACTAAAAATGTATTTTTTTTTTTTTCAATTGATCATTAGAAGATGCCGTAGAATTACAAAAGATTATTTTTTAAAAAATTAGGTAAAAAAAACCTTTGGAAATCTATTTTTAAATTATATCTATAAAATAAAATAATTTTAATAATCCAATTATACGTACTTATCCAATAGAACATCCCATTTTTAATAACAAGCAAATTATAAATTTTGATTGCGTTTACAATAAAAACAAATATTGAGTCCTTTTTTTTTAATTTCATGTTATTTGTCTTGTTTAAGCATCTTAGTTAGAGATAGTATTGGTACAAATGCTAGCTATGATTTAATAATTATAATTAGATTAACCAATAACTTGTTAATAGTGTTGAATTTGTGACAATAGTAATAATGGGGGCTATAGATGATGATGATGATGATAGTGGTGGTGGTAATGACACTAATAAAAAGGTTAGAATAATTAAATTAATTGTCAGTGATTGTATTTGTCACATCCTAGATGATACCCTAACTGTAACAACCTTGCATGCACGATATGGAACCTAATGTGTATTACATGCAATGTGTAAGGAGTAATCACAATCAAGGAAACACGAACACTAATGGTATTAGTGCAATTTATAATGATAACAATAAAGCATGCAAGATAAATAATTTAGCATATAGGTTAACCACCAAATATCAAATAAATGGGGAAGTGGGCCCCCACAAAATATCCATCAACTTGTGGTCGTAATACAAAATGACAAATGTCAATGGTCTTTCAAATATGTTCCCATGAGGGATTCTAATAAAAGCTAGTCTTCTCTTCGCACTATTGCCTTTGAAAGCTTGAAACCCAAATAGCTACCTCAAGTAAACAGCTTTACAGTGCAAGCCATAGGTATTTCTATTTAACGAAAATCTAAGAGGTGTAAACCACAATATGCTTAGTGAGATATCTCTTCAAAATGTATCGAGTAAGCAATAATCAAACAAGTAATTAATGTCAAACATATGCAATGCAACCAAACAAATGAGACACGCGTATATACAACTATTTGGAAATTGTATATAGAACGAATTTACACCTTCCGTGATAAGGGTTGGGAAATTTATGTCTAAAAATCTTCGTGATCCTATACCCCACCTATAGTGATAGATGCTGGTATAACTTTGAACTTGAGGCTGCACTCCCCGAGTAACTTAGTTGTCACCCCCCGAAGGGTGCCCTAAATGTGGCAACCCGCTACATATAATATCAAGACTCAAGAATGATCACATTAGTCACGCGAACGTCTTAATATTACATGTAAGGAGTCTAGCATAGTAATAGGAGATGCTTTTGGGAAGTGTGGTCTAAGCAAGTAAAAACGAACATACAAGAATCCATAAATAAAATAGATCATAATATTAATAATCAAAAGTCTATTACATGATTCTTAGGGGCATACCCCCGCTAAAACCCAAAGATCGAAATAACTAATAGTCTTTACACTAATTTAATACTACATCAAAAGATTTCAAAGGAATTCTAATCTAATTCTTCAAATAGATTTTATTCAAAAGCTCTAAAAGAAAACTTATGTAGATAAGAGGAGACCTTGGGTACAAAAACAGGTGTTCCTGAGAATGCAAATATCTATAGGGGCGTAAGCTTACGGGCCTAGTGAGTAAATCTCAAATTCATACTTGAAACAAAATATTAACCAAGTTTATTAAGCAAGCAAATGAGATGCATGTCACGCCCCATAGGGTATCCTAAACATAACAGCCCGCCACATACTATATAAGACTCTCAAATTCCCTATCCGAGCCCTTCGGGAGTCTTGTATAGATGTAAAGCGTCCCTTTACGACAATAGAATACTCAACCAATGGAGTTAAAAAGTTTAATGTGGCGTTCATTAGCCATAGATAATAAGCCAAAACACATAAAAATACTTTACAAAATCTAAGGAGCATTCCCCCGCAAAATAATATTAAGTTCATTACAGTCATCCAGAGTCTTTTAGTTTCCAATGGAAGTCTATACAAAAGCGAGGTAAACTTCTATGGGAAACTCCTATCTCCGGTACCCGAGCTGTGGCTTACCTCGGTCTAAGCCAAATGAACTCGTGTTGCAATAAGTAAAAACTATGGGGGCGTAAGCTAACTAGCTTAGTGAGTAAGAACTTCCATATCACAATTAAGTACAATTCATTCAAACAAGTGATTATTCACGCAAATGTATGCATCACACAAATGAGTTCAACAAACATATGACCAATCGGAAATCATATGTGGATGGACTTACGCCCTCCACCCCAGGTTAGCAGATTAACGAATCCTGCGGTACGACGCCGTTTAAGCTCACGGTCAACTGAACAATAATTCGTTTTATGGATCACGATTAATCAACATATTCGTTTTATGGATCACGATTAATCAATATATTCGTTTTATGGATCACGATTAACCAACATATTCGTTTTATGGATCAAGAAAAACCAATCAATGCTAATGCTCCATCCCCGTCGTGATATGAATGAGTCCAATTATAATTGAGGTCACATATACATTAATTCAATTCTTTTAGGTGACCAACAATTATTCGCAACCAATCAATATGAAATGCTAGCTAACCAATCAATAGCTTAACACCCGGTTTCGATATTTCTTAAGTTCCATTTCACACATCAATAGCAGACAATATATACAATCCCCATATACCCCATCATACATATCCATTTTTTATCATTGCCTACACCACTAGTGCCACTAACAATACAATCACAAACATTAATTGAGAGTGGAAGTAGTACTCACTCGGCCATGGTACGCCGGTCTTTTAGTAATAGTAATCAGGTGGTAAAGTGTCGTCTTGCTTGGGATCACCTACCAAGTAAGAATAACCTAATAAGAATCTCATCACTAAACTAATTTGAGCTATGCATCTAAACTACATGAAATCGGAATTCTTGCTATTTGCGAAAGCTTCGACTTAAAATGGCCATAACTTGGTCATTTTACTCGGAATTTCGCAAATTTTATATCGATCTCTAATTACTTCGAAAGATCTATTCAATTCTAATATTATTTTCAAGTTTTGAAAACCTTAGGGTCACGGAACAGTAGGATCAGATCTGTTCCGTAACTTCTTCCATTCCGAAAAATTGTTTTGTATTTGATGAAAAATGTTCCTAGTTGATGATTCATGCATAAATGGTATACGAGTGAATTCCTAATATGAATATCATGTAATGAACTCAATATATGCATGGTTTTGATGATCTTTAATGATGGACTCTTATGAATTCCTAATTATTAAGAAATTCCTTAATGATCCCTTATAAAAAGTTATTATTACCAACCTTACATCCCCTAGGGTCTTTATGATTTTATTCTTGGAAATTTACTTACCATTTAAATGAAAATGAGTTCCCAACATCCATATTAATCATGACCTTCATTTATGCATAAAAATCCACATTTTTCATTAAGTAAATATGTTTTTGAACAAGCTACTTATAAAAATCCGAATTTTGTAAATTTCATTTTCTTGCATTTTCTTTATGAGAAAACTTGTTTAATGCATAAAAATTGAAGCTCCAATATATCTATCATCTAAAGACTTCATTTAACTCATAAAACATCCACTTTAGACTTAAATACTAGGTGTTCATATAGGCATGATTCTAAATTACGAATTTGACTATAAATCCGTATGTCAATATTTTTCATTCTAACTCCACTACTTGTTTTACATTTTCCTCATGCCTAAACTCATCTAAACTTATGAAAATCATTCCTTTAAGATACCTATTGCACATATCCTTCATTTTTCATGTGAAATATGAGTTTCAAAATGGTTTTGGTGGTTTTTAAAGTAGGGTTCTAAATTCATCCGAATTTCCAACAAATCATTTCTAACAAAACCTTTTCTTTTTCAATTTTCTTGCCTTCTATATATGAAGATCTACTAGCTAACATATTTATACATATGCAAGGCTACATTAATATGATCATTAATGCATGGAAATCAAAATAACTATATGAACATACATGTAGATGAAGATGTGGATGTCTAAACATTAGATCTACTAAATATAATGCATGAATCATAAGCTTCATGGCATAAACATCAATATATATGCAAAATCTCTACTTTACATGCATGAACAAGAGAATATCTTAACAAAAACTCATTTAAACACTAGATCCATGTCTTGTGATGGCTTGATATTCTTGTTCAAGTGTTTTTATGTCCCTAGCATATGCTCATTGGGAGTAAATGGGAAAACACACAAGAAATAGCTTTGCCATTACAAGGTGTAGGAAGAACAAGGCTTAAAATCTACATATCAATGGAGATCAAAGGTAGAAATGAAGAGGATTTGAGTTGAATGTGGGAGAGTAAGAAAGGGGGGGAGGGGGGGTGGGGGGTGTGGGGCTGGGGCTCATGGCAACTAGGAGGGAAGGAGAGAGTTTTTCTCTTTGAAAAAAAAAATTGAACAAGTGAAAATGAAGAGAGAGAATAAACATTAGCTTTTATATTAAGTGGATTAGAGTTTTAGTTGATAAATTGAGTAAATAAAACAATGAGAGGGAAAAATAAAGGGGGGGGGGGGGGGGGGGGGCGCCGGCCATAAGGGGAAGGGTTATGTGTGTGTGTTTAAAATTTGATAATTTGTATTTTGTGTAATTAAATATAATAATTAGATAGGAAAAAAAAATTCTTGGAAATGAAATTGAAATGAGTAGTTGGGGTATGGGTAGTGTGTAGTGTAGGTTGTACTTGTGAATAGTAGACAAGACATCTACTTTACTGGTTGTAACGAAAACACGGGAAAAGGCTATAACTATAATTTTTATAGCCCGAAAAATTATAAAATTGATATTTTTGGAATCCTTATAAAATTACGGTTCTAATGAATATTCCCGAACATTTTTCTGAGTTCGGGGTCCGGGGCACGCTTTTCCGTAATTGGGCGGGAAGGCCCGGAATTGAAAATTTCCCAAATTTAAAACTTTCAAAGGTTTAAAATATACTTTAGAACAATAATTCAATTTCATTTACTTTATAAGACTTCTTTTATTATGAAACCGAAGGAAAACCGGATTTAGGATTCCTAAGCTCCTCTCACTAGACTTAAACTGAACCTGATTAAGGTTTCGCTTTTCAATCCCGGGGTTTTCTTAACTACTGAGATTCGAGGTTTACAATGCAGCAAGCATATGAGCATACAAGATATATGATTTTTCGGGAATCATATTTATTGAATGAATTACGCCCTTTATTCAGAGTTAAGTATCCCGGCCCATTACGGCCACTACTTCTTTTAAAACATTTTTATAGATTTTACCAGCTCCTATACGCCATCAAAAACATGTGGTTATTACCGGCTCTTACTAGCCACCCATTTATGTAGTTTTTATTGGCTCTTACTTGCCACATACATGATATACCGATTATGCCTACCATCACAATCATACACTTGTCCCACCAAATGTATAATAGCGAATGCAATGTGACTAAACATGTGAAGTGTATGTGTCAACTTTTGTTTAAAGCCCAGCCGTCATTTTTTATTTTCTTACAAGGGTTCATCCAATTTCAGACACTTCATCATGCTAATAAACATATAATTTATTACAAGCATTTCATGCTTCGATATACTTAATATTCTTTCAACATATTATCATACAGCTTCCATTTTATCTTTCCTTTAATCTAATGCAACTAATATTTTTTACAAGCGCAACATAAGTATGAAAAATAAAGGCGAGTAAACTCACTCGGCCATGATGACACTTATTTCTTATGGATGAGTAGATCGGTAATTCCACTAATCGAAATAATCCTCAGGGTATGAACACTCCTCCTTGGGATCATCTAATCAAGAAGAATACCCATAATGAGTATTTCTTGTTTGATTCTATGGTACTTATCAAAAACTATGTCATAAGATCGTTAAAATTCATATTGAGGGTAATTCCAACTTAAAATGGACATAACTTGGTCATTTTAACTCGGAATTGCGCATATAATATACCGTTTTCTATCTATTCGAAAAGATCTATCCAATTCTAAAATTATTTTCATCAAACTAAGTTATTTGAGCTTCGAAATAGTGGTGATCGGATTCACCACGAATTTTGCAAAACTTACTTTTTCTTTTTTTTTACAAAAACTTGTATAAAAAATATAGATATTATAATGGTTTGAAATACCTTTAAAAATGTGTGTATATATATTCATTGACTCATGTTAAATGTATAAAATTGATGAAGTTGTCTCAACCATGAATTTTTGGTAAAAGTAAAGTCTTCTAAAAATTTTGGAAAAGTAAAACTTTTGAAAACTCTTCTTAGCTTGGTTTCTAATACTTTCTGAAAGTAGTAACAATTCTATATTTTCTTACATTTACAGAAATGATTTCCTAAGTTGTTCATTAATCTTATTCCTTAAGATCACTCTATTTTTATGAAAGAAAATTTCTTGGTGTTTGCCAAACTAGACTATATCTTTATATTCCAAAGTATTGGTGGAAAAATGAAGCTTAGTAAAATTTTTGTTTAAACAAGAATTCTTTTCCATTTTATGACTTTGTAAAATGTATGTATTTATGTATTGAAAAAAAAAATTTCTATGTTTTTTGGTTATTAAAATTTATGATGAATTCCTCTAGATTTGTTAAGATAAATTCCTAAGTTTTTTTTTTTTTTTTTGAAAATCATTTCCTTCATGACAACATTTATTTTTGGACAAGAACTTCTATTTTAAGAAAATTTTTCCTTCTTTATCTTGTTGAGATAAAATCAATATACTCATGCATGATCATGAATATAAAATTATGAAAACATAAGAAAGACATAATAAGTAATAAGATAAGCAAATAAAGAAATATATCAAGTATTGAGAACCTTAGCTTCATCAAGGTATCTCGGGATTAAGACTGGACTAGTCCCAAAAGAAATAAGGAAAAGAAAACAAATATTATTTTAACTTGATGAGGACAAGTCTAAGACTAGAGACTAGTCTTAAAATAATATGAAATAAATAAATAAATTGCATAACTTTGAAGTAAATAAATAACAATGAGCTTATATGCTGTAAAGATTATATATATAAGTACATAATTATATCTAGTTAGATATATATAAAAGAGGTTAACATAAAATCAATAATAATGTGAACAAAAGTAAAATGACACATAATAAAAATATTATGAATAATATTCATGAACAAGAACAATCATGAACATAGTATAGCTTCCATAATATTAAATTTAGGAAACTTACACCATGGTCATGTAAAGTTACATGACATGGTAAGAAAGATTTTAAGAAAATTCTTACATAAAGTAGTGTTTGTAGAAGAAGAAGAGGTTTTGTGAAGAAAAATTTTAGAGAGTTTTGAGAGTGAAATTTTGTAGGTAGAAGAGGTGTGAATGAAGTGAAAAAGGTGGGGGGGGGGAGGGCGCGCGCCCGCCATGCATGGGGAAGAGGGAGAGAGTTTTCTTTTTTTTTTTTGTAATTTTGTGTATTAAAAGTAATAATATGTAAAGTAGATATGATATAAAGTTATGGGAAAGGTAAAAAGTAAAGATAATAGATGTATGGTGTTGTAAGAGTGGGTGTTAAAAAAATAGAGATAAATAAATAATATAAAATAGTAATGAATAGTGTAATGTAAAGTAGATGTGACTAGTAAAATACCGGTAGTAAGAAAATACACATATAAATGTGATATTTGTTATTTTTAATTACCGAAAAATTATGAAATTGATATTTTTGAAATCCTTGCATTAAATCGGTCATAAAGATGTTATCAGAATATTTTTATTATTCCAGGCTCCAGGACACGCTTTTCAAGAACTGACCCATTTGAGTCTGAAGGACACTCGATATCCGCGAATCTGATATTTTTATGTTACCTCAAGATATTATGAACTATTATCACTAATTAACTCAACTTCGTTTTCTAGGGCTAAAGAATACGGAAATGACAAATCTAAATTATGGGGTTTATACTAGACTTTTGTTGACCTTTAGGATTCCGATTGACTTTTAATTCTAAGATTAAACTTAAAATTAACCAAAATTTTAAGGGTTTACATTAGTTCCTTAAGAAGGAGTAGGGCTCATGGTCCCCACCATGATAGTAGCCCATCCAGTCCATCATGTAATACTGGCAGGCTTCTTCATGTGACTTAAAATGCTTTACATGGCCAATTTATTTAATTGAGTCAAGTTGGAGTTAATTTCTTTTAGTAATGACCACACCACAATTCAACACTCATGACAAATCCGACACATCCAAAACAAGCACTTAGGCAACCATTTAAGGTCAGGATACTTTAAATAGATTTTTGTCAACATAATTGAAAACACATGCAAAACCCAAAATCTCTAAACATGTCCCAATCTTGTCATGTTGCTAAAATTTCTAGTACAGCTATATTGCAAGTAAAAACAAATACATAACTCATAAGAGAATACTTACTCAACCATGTTGAAAGTTAATCGTAATAATCTTTGGATACTCAACTTCAAGATCACAATCCCTTAAGTCAAGAAAACAATAGCCAAATAAGAAATTTTCTAAACTTTCCTAATTGACTATTTTAACTATTATTCTTGTTATATTTCCCAGTTTCATAGCTTTTCCTTAAATTAGTTGTATGTTCGTCGTTTTAAGTCTAATTTTAGCGTATGAGTAATCATCTTCCATCATTTTCGGATGCTTGGTGTATTCTTGATATTATTTTCTTCACTTAAGGTCGTGAAGGTTGCAGATTAGTAGGGGTCATAATGGTTATCTTAGTGCTTTGTCTCCATTTTGATGTATTCTTAGGGTTTAGATAATATAAAGGCTTCTTACCACGCTTGGGGGTATATCCTAAGCATATATGTGATACATCAGAGAAATATTCATAAATATGCGACTATCCCACTTGCATTTAACTTGTAGTCTTACATGTTACTTATTTATTTTTGAATACTACCTTTATCATGGTTTCCTTTCTTATGAAATGAGCTAGGAAGGAGAAAACAAAAATTGTAGGATGGTCTATCCTCTATCTAGGGTTTTGGCCATCATAAGAAAAAGATAAAAAAATGAAAAACCTTGTGTTGATCAAGCTTAAGATCATGTTAAACTTGTGGATTCCTTAAGTTGTGATACAAAAACATGAAACTTAGTAGCTTCTCTTAAAGACTTAGGTTCTCAACTCACATGGTGAAAAAGAGAGGGGGATGTTTCTTTTATTATGTCGTCCTTAACACTCTTATGTTCTTACTTGTGAGCTTAAAACAAAAAGATCACAACTTATGAAAGATAAGTAGATATCACACTCCAGTTTAGTCCTTAAGGCTTTAGCATGTATGTGAGTAGAGAAGTAAATGTTTCCTCCCTATCTTTGTTCACCATGGCATTCAAATCCTATTGTTGGACTTTTAGAATGATTATCAAAGGACAAAAGTTTGGAAACTCACACTTGGAGCTTTTATGGTCCATAGCAAGGGAAAAAGAAAGGGAAACGAAACTTTCCTTTGTTTTACTTAGATCCTAAGATGCTATTACTATGGTAGGCTTGAAGAAAAAGAGACACCATTTCCTTGCGTAGTGCTTATAACTTTTGGCACACTTAAGAAAGAGGTAAAGGAGGATTCCCCTCATCATGTCCTTCACTTCAATGCTCATGCATTGGTTTTTAGCCACCATTGTAACACTCTTAAGAAAGAAAACAAGCTTGAATTCATGATAGTTCTAGTAAGCTTAAAATATGCAAAGAAAAAGAAAGATGATGCTTCATTATATTCAAGCCCCCCTTTTAAAGAAAACACCGTCCTAAAGGGAGTAGTTCATGAAATCATAGAACTTTGCACTTAGGGTGCTAATCCTACTAAGCAAGGAAAGTTATTGTATGGTTTCTAAGAATGCTTCCATTATTTCCTTTATGTTTAGTAGCTTTTGGCCATCCTTTCACCATATGATGATAAAGCTAAGAACTTGTGTTTTATAACTAGTTTCTCAACACATGTTTTTATGCCATTGATGGAAGATAGAAGCTTATTTTTTTATAGGAATCACGGTTTATATGGTTCGATAACTCAACCTAGAGTTAGAGGATTAATGAATCTCAACATATCCCTATGGATGAATCGAATGAAGATGAATCAAAGTATTTGCACAGCTTTGAGATACACTTTTCTATGGGGATGATCCAGTACGTTTAAGTGTGTTGGATAGAAAAAACATGAAGGATAATTCATTAGTATTAGAGAGCATACCCATGATGAAGGTAGTGGTTGAAATTAATCAAACGAAGGATGTCACAAATGCTTACACGGCCTAACGTACACCTCTGTTTCAAATTATGGAAGAAGATATGGTTGTTTTCGTGCCTCAATGCTTGTTATTTACAAAGAAGCTAGAGGACAGAGGATGATGTTGTCTTTTCCGCACTCGTTCTTTAGACCGTGTTGAGGACCTACAACTATGCCTCATATTAAGTTTGGTTTGTTCCATCAGTTAAAGACACGGCTCAACACATGGCCATATGGTGTAGAGTGTCTTCATGTTATATTCCGAAGTTTATTTTGAGTTTCCTATTTTATTAGTTTTGACTTTTATGTTTCATATTTGCCATTGCTTGACTTGTGGAAGTGTAAAAAGGGGTTATATTAAAAGAAGTTTTGTCATCTTTGACAATTGTCCTTTGTGACCAATTGCTTATTCAATAATGTTAAGTTTTCTTCTTAAGATTATTCTTCATTATTTTTTTTATCGTGCATCATATTGGTTGATTAGACAGCTAGTTTGATTTTCTCTTTGGTGCGTCATATCCAAGGATTGATCATTTATATCTTTTAATTTTAGTTTTTCATAAATAATAAAAACCTAGAAAAAATATTTTACAAATCCCTAGATTGCATTATACTGTTAGATTCGTAAAACACGCGGATTCTTCAATTCATATCATCTTTTATTTAAGCTCCATCCTTACCATCATCACTCTAAAGATGAGGATTTTAAATAATGTTGAATCCTCATAGAGCTTTTACATATCCTAAGAAAGAAAAAGAAGCTTAAACTTTTCATGTTGAAACTTTTCAACTTTAAGCTTTACTATACTTATTATGACAAAACACAAAACAAAAAGAATGGAGACAAACATCTTTTTCCTCTCCCTAGCTGAAGCATCATAGGGAATATATGAGGAGTTCATGAAGTTTACTCATGTATTCACTTTCATAAGGATATGAAAGACAAGTTTAGAAGCTTGTTTACCTTCTTAAGATTATGGTGAAGATGAGTGGTGAATGTATGTGAGGGAAAGGAAGAGAGTGTAGCGTGTTGGATAGAGAGTCGAGGGTGTGTTTGTAAGGAAGAAAGTTTGAAAAAGAGGGAATGTGAAGAGGGAAAGGGGCTGATGTCTTTTCAAAGGGGGAGAAGGGAGAAGAGAATGAGAGGAAGAAAAGCAAGAGGAAAAAAAAGTAAACATGAGGTGAAGTTGCATGGGAAAGAAATAAAATGACATCTAGGGGGTAGGGTAGCATTCAATTTGCACAAGTTAGGTATACTTGCACATGACATTTGATAGATAGGCAATAAAAAGAAGAAAAAGAAAAGGCAAAGTGATTGGGGAGAAAGAGAGAGAGTGGCCAGCATGGGAAGGAGAAAGGAAAGAGAGAGAGAAGAAAGAAGAGAGAAAAGAAAAGAAGAAAGAAATACAAATCAAATGTACTTTTTGTCATATTTGTACACTTATATATGTATCATGGTGACATAAGTAGATTTGCAAGTACAATTGTCATTGTACTGAATAATACATGGAAAAGATATATAAGGATATAAACGCCGAAAGAAATATTAAGATTACGATACATTCGATTTTACTCGACTAAAACCTTAATTAGTTTACCAACTCGAATATAAAAATCTGTGTTATATTATTTGGTTATAATATATAATTATATTTTCTCGATTTACGTGTGACATTATAATTATTTGATACTATATGCGCCTATTGAATGACTTATTAAACATTTGGTTCATGCTGACGATATGCTTGTATTTGAACTCTTTTAAAGCGTAAATATTTACCTATTAATGTACGGAGTGTATATGCAATAATAAAAGTTTCCATGAGTATCGAGTCGTGTCCATAGGAGATGAGGCTAACTCTCAACTATATTAGTCCTACTCGTAGTTAGGGGAACCAATGAGTTTGATCTTTACATGTATGAAGAAGAAGAAAAAATAAGAATATATAATAAAGATTATATTTCCAGCACCTGAAATGAATTCATTTAGAGCAAATTGATCTGGGAATTAATTGAATGTATGCTACCAATAAAATCATGTTTCAAAATTCAACTTGATAGTGGTTTAGGTTTCAATCAATAAAGCACTAAGTAAAAACTCCTTGTCTAAACTAGTGATTACTCAATATTAACTAATTAATTTTTCCTATTTCTATAAAAGTGATTAATTGACTAATCCATATTAATTTTCTAAACCCTAATTGAATCAAAACCCATATTTGTATGTGATCTATAATCCATATTAGCAACTCACAAATTTAATTAGAAAAAGGTTTTCTCCTATACAATCCTAATCTACCAAGCATTCCAAGATTGACTTAAAATACATGCTCAATGAAATCACACCAATAACTTAAACGCAAGCAATAATCAATCAATAGTAGTGAGTACCCTATTTAATCCAAATATCAACTCAAAATCTCAATAGATTCAAAAGGAACAAGTATTGAGCACCATCCATAAAATGAACATGAGGAAAAGAATGTAATCACCTTGTCAAGAAAATCCCTGTTTAAATCTAGTTACAAATGATGTCGCCTACATGATCTCGATGTAGAATCCATAAGTAAAGCTAAAGAAAAATTAACGACAAAGTAACTGTATATTTATATTTGTTTCTCCCTCTCATCTCCCCTTATTATGCATCAAAAGCATGTAATATATGGAGGAAGGTTATATTCACATGTGGGTGTGTGTACAGATTTGTGTGAGTCCTCAATCACTTTGAACATTTACAAGTAAAAAGGCCTTAAATCAATTTAGCCCAAAAATAAACATACAAAACAAAGTGAGATAAGATGAGGTGTAGCATGCTTGTGCTGGTGTATTTAAAAAATGCTACAACTCTACTCGATATGGATTACTTGATTTGTATAGGTCCATAAGGATGCATAGTCGGCATGTGAAGCAACTTGGATTGAACTCGTTATAGTTAGGATTAGCTAGTTAGAACATAGACACAACAACTCAATCATGTTTGTTGCTCAGCTTTGACTTGCTTGAATGCTGCCCGGGGAGGGCTGTGGTGGTATTGAAGCAGCTTGGTTACAACAAAGATGGTTGGTGCTTTGGATCATCAGTTCAAGTTGGCTTTGTAATGCTACTAAGTGATTGTCGGTTCAATCGGTAGAGGCTTTGTTGGTTTGCAATCCTTGCTTAGTATCGCTTTCCCATCATGACAACTAAAAGTTTGAGCCAAAACCGAGCTTCGTCGAAGTGAGATGTCTTGATGTTGGTTATCTCGATCATGATTATAGCAACTTAATGCATTTATTGAATTAGATCGTTACGGGCAATTTAGCGAAAGGTCAAATCTACTTCTACTTCTACATTTGAAAGAGCTCATAGTTCATTTGTAGTTGCTCCATTGATGAACTTGAAGACTTATCTATTGTCCTATCATACTTTTGTTGTGCAATCCCCTATGTAGTCGAAATGTTTGATTTTGCATGTTTAGATTAGCTATTGTTGCTCATTGTCAAGCTATAGTAGCTCTGGTTAATGTTGGCTTATATTTGTTGCTTGATGTGGACATGTTTAGCAAATCGCTCGACACTCTAAGAGAACTTTGAGGTGCTTCATATCAAAATATTGAGCACTCTAAGTGTGGTAGATGGGTTCAATACTTCGTATAATAGCTTGCTTAGTCAAGTTGGTACACCGATTTCCTTCTATTGTCTGCTACCTTGTTTCCATTAGCATCCTCGGCTTTGTGTAGAAGTCAAGGACACTCTGTTGCACTCTTAATTACATCATTGTTGTTGTAGTGATCGATGCACTTTCAATATCAGTCATTCAAATTTAAAACCTGTAGAAATGTGTGGGTTCTCGAATATTGCAAGTTGAACGCTAAGACTGCTGGAACAAAGTTACACTATGCTAAACTCAAATCAACTCGACATATGCTATCATGAAAGGGCATTAGATTGAACAATAAAAAGCTTATACTATTCATTCAAACTATGATTCTTTGTTCTTCCATTGATTTTGCATATTTTAATCATATTTGAAATATTTGATTTTAAAGTGTAGCAATGAACTTTGATTCAAACCACTAAATTAAAATTCATAGTTCTATTTGATAGTTTTCCACACTCTATTAGACGAGCATGCATTTCATAGATTTTTTAACTACTTACACAACTAAAGCATACAACCAAGACAATTAATATGATCCCATTAGAGTCCTTAAAGCATTATCTTGATCCTTTTCAAGGATTTTTGCACATTTAGCTGCAATTGATCCATATTTATGCACTTCATCTATTTTAAATAGAATTTTACCTTAGAAGTGTTAAAACATGCATGAGAGTGTGATATTAATGATAAATAAATGTGTAATATTACACATTTATCAGTCATGTTTACATGCTTCCTTAGGTAACCAACCCTATGGTTTCATTAGCTAATTTAATATAATTTGTGTTCTATGATCATATGTTAGAGTTTCTAGGGTTTTTAAGGTTTCATGCTAAATTGATACAAAATAGGGGTTTTGATCACAACGTTTAACTTTCATATTTGCT
Source organism: Combretum micranthum (assembly GCA_024138025.1). Lineage (NCBI taxonomy): Eukaryota > Viridiplantae > Streptophyta > Magnoliopsida > Myrtales > Combretaceae > Combretum > Combretum micranthum. Next base: position 47,343 of record JAMXBD010003647.1, on the reverse strand, counting down.
TTTAAGCTTGTTGAAATTTTTAGGGGTTTACAGTTGAAGTTAGAATAGAGAAGAAATGAATAAAATAGGGCTAACACATTTTTACCCCATTATCTCTTATTTTATATAGATTTTGATATACATATAATACACAAATATCCCTAGTTAAAAAAGGAAAAGATTGTAATATCTAATGCATTTATTTATAGTCAAATCCTAAAATAAATGCATTAATTTACATATATAATTAGATCCTAAAATTAAGGCCTAATTAAAAAGATTACAGCTGTCAACACTCCCCTTAAGATGGTGTATGTATATGCCATACCCATCTTGCACAAATAGAATGAATAATCTATTACATAAGCCCTTAGTAAATACATCAGCCAATTGACTCTCTGAACTTGTATAGGTAATTCTAAGACTTTGATGATCCAGTTTTTCTTTGATGAAGAATCGATCAATCTCAATATGTTTTAACGATCATGCTAAATGGATTATGAGCAATGCTAATAGTGATTTATTGTCACAATGTAGTAACATAGACTTTTTTGAGAAGATGTATATCTTGCATTAACCTTCTAAGCCATAAAAGTTCACATGTTCCTTGTGCCATAGCTCTATATTTTGCTTTAGCACTTGATCTAGTAACAACATTCTGTTTTTTGCTTCTCCAAGTAACTAGATTGCCACCAACCAAGGCACAATAGCTAGCCATGGATCTTCAATCATTAGGAGATCTTGCCCAATCAGAATCAGTGTATGCTTCAATTCTTAAATGGTTGTTATTCAAGAAGAGTATACATTTACCAAGACTAGATTTGAGATACCTCAAAATTAGAAAAATAGCATTAAGATGTATAGTGCGAGGGCTACCCATAAATTGACTTACTATACTCACTACATAGCCAACGTCTGGTCATGTATGAGAAAGATAAATTAACCTCCCAATCAATCTCTGGTATTGATTGATGTAAACCAATTCTCCAGTATTTTCCTTTGGTTAATGATTAGCTTTAATGGGAGTGTCAACAGGTTTACAACCTAACATTCTTGTTTCCTTTAGTAAGTCGAGAACATATTTTCTTTAGGAGATAAATATGCCCTTTTCTGAACGAGCAACCTCTATCTTAAGAAAATATCTTAGTTGACTAAGTCTTTAATCTCAAATTTAGTAGCTAAGTACTTCTTCAATCTAGTCATTTCTTTTTTATTGTCACCTGTCACCACTATATCATCAACATATACAATAAGAATGGTAATTTTACCATGGAAATATTTGATGAACATAGTGTGATCCGCATTGCTCTGTTTATAACCAAATGCAATCATTGCTTTACTAAATCTATCAAACCATGTTCGAGGTGATTGTTTTAAACCATATAAAGCTTTCTTTAAAAGAAAACCTTCCCTTCAATTTTCTGATTAGAAAAACCTGGTGGAATCTCCATATAGACTTCCTCTTCCAAATCACCATGTAAGAAGCCATTTTTAACATCAAATTGCTGAAAGGTTCCATCTAAGATTAGCTCCTTAAGATAAGAGAACTCGTATTGAATTCATCTTTTCAATAGGTGCAAATGTTTCTTGATAATCAATCCTAAAAATCTAGGTAAAAACTTTTCCCACCAATCTTGCTTTCAGCCTCTTAATAGAGCCATCTGCCTTATGCTTTATCGTGAATACCCATTTACATCTTACTAGCATCTTACCCAATAGAAGATCAACAAGTTCCCAAGTTCCATTATATACCAAGGCTTTCCTCTCTTCCACCATAGCATATTTTCACTTAGGATCATTAATAGCTTCCTTCCACCCCTATGTTATAGAGACATAATGCAAGGAACACATGAAAGTTCTATAGAAAGGAGACAATATATCATAGGAAACAAAGTTAGAGATAGAATGTTGAGTACATGATCTAACTCCTTTTCTAACAGCTATTGAAATATCAATATTTTTGTTAGATGAATTATGAGATGGAATTTTAGTAGATAAATTAGGATCAAGAAGAGGTGAATTACCAAACTCTTCAGGAGTTAAGTCTAGGTCAAACGATTGGCTATAAAGAGTATTATTTGTCATAGGATCTATTTTAGAAATCGTATCATCACCATTGCTTCCATGCTCCCTTTGACCACTATGTACAGACAAATCAACCATAGGTTGAACAAAAAAGATCACATCTTCCACACAATAATCTCACCCTGAACTAATGTCGGATGAGAAGGAAACAAGCTTCTGCCTCTCAAAAAGTAACATCTATACACTCACATAAAACTTTCTAGTGGGTGGACGATAAGACTTACACCCCTTTTGGGTGGTAGAGTATCCTATAAAAACACATCTCAATGCTCTAGGATCAAGTCTTCCCCCAATGTATTTATGCACAAAACAAACACACTCGAAGCTTTCTGGAGGAACAATATAAGAATTGCTACCTTATAGAAGTTCCATAGGACTTTTAAAATTCAATGTCCTTAAAGGCATACGGTTGATAAGATAGGCAACAATAAGAACAACATCATCCCAATAAGCTTTAGGAACATTCATAGTGAACATAAGAGCTATAGCGACTTCTAATATTGTCTATTTTTTCATTCAAATACACCATTTTGAGTAGCAATATTGACATAGTTGGTTTGATGTATAATTCTATAGGTATCGAAGTAGGTATGAAAGGCTTTCTCCATATACTCTGTACCATTATCAATTCGTAAAATTTTCACTTTAGTACCAAATTGTTATGAAAGGCTTTCTTCATATACTCTGTATCATTATCAATTCGTAAAATTTTCACTTTGGTACCAAATTGTGTATTGATCATTCTATGAAAGGATTGAAAACAAGACAACACTTCATTTTTTGCACGTAGTAAATACACCCATGTCATCCTACTATAATAATTAATAATGTCACAAACCATTTGTAATTAGATAGCAAAACCACTAGGCTTGGGCCCTGCACATTAGAATGAATCATCTCAAATGGGGTTGAATGCTTATTATTAATAGAAGCATATGAGGTTCTAGTATGCTTAGCAAGTTCACAAGCATCACAAACTAATGTCTCCATATTATATAGCTTAAATAAGTGGGGATAAATTCTTTTAAAACAAAAAATGAAGGATGCCTAACCTCTTATGCCACTGAATAATTTGGTGATGAGTTGATTCAGATTCACTTAATAAGGCACGATCCTTGAATAGAGGTCCTTCAACTAGTTGGTATAAGCCATCATGTACACTACCATAGCCAATTGTTTTCTCGGTGCTCAGTTCCCATATGACACAATGAGAAGGGGAAAATTCAATTTTGCAATTCAAATCTCTTGTAAGAGCACTAATAGATGGAAGATTATGTGAGAAACTAGGAATATGTAAGGCAAGTGGTAAGTTTATGGAAGGAGTACAGTTTATAGAACCTTTCATGAGAATAGGAGATAAAGAGCCATTAGCTATACGAACTTTATCATGACTTGAACATGAATAATATTTGAAGAATTTTTCTCGATTACTTGTCATGTGATCCGACGTTCCAAAATCTATAACCATGACTTATCAAGGATACCATTAGGATTTTGAACAACATGCCTAGCATTAAAGGCTAAATGGTATATACTTGAAGAAGAGGTAGTGGTGGAAGGAGACTCAATCTTGGTCATAAGAAGTTAAAGAGTTTTGAGTTTTCATTTCTTCATTTGAAATTCCAGTAGCAGAATTGGTTTCTCTTGGCAACTAAATATAAAGAGTTTCAAATACATAAGCCTGAGGGTGTGTTCCGCCAAACCTTTTACCATCTCGACAACGTTTAGATGACAATGAAGTTTCCAACATGTGTCCTTGGTATGTTTTGGTTTCCCACAATAATCGCACTTTCTATTGTCATGTTCTCCCCTGGTAAGATCACCTCTACTTGCATTAACTTTTGTGTTATGGTAGATGAATTGGCCATCATAACCGACCGTTCAATAGAATTAGTTGGCAACATAGCATTCCACCTACTCTCTTCCTGTTGCACATAGATAATGCTTGCCGCAAAGAGGGAAAAGTCTCATACCCAAGAACTTGTATTCTAATCTAGTTAAACAGATCATTTAGTCCTACTAAGAAGTCATACACTTGTTCCTTTTCAATTAATCTGTGGAACTTTGCTACATCAGCTGTATAAGATGCTTGAAAATCTTGATAATAGTCAAGTTCTTGCCACAAACTACTAAGTTTAGAAAAATATTAGGCAATAGTCATCTCACCTTATTTGGTTTCATTAACCTTTTTTCGTAGCTCATATACCTAAGCATCATTACGTAATTGGGAATAAGTTTAGACAATCATCCCAAATTTTCTAAGCTATATCTAAAAGGAGAAAACCTTGTGCAAGCTGAGACTGTATTGAGTTGATCAACTATGACATGACAAGCGAGTTTTTTGAGTCCCATATGCTGTATCCGGGATCTTCTTCATCTGTTTTTTTTTTTTTATTTTTTATTGATATAACCTTGTAATCCCCTAGCTTGAATCAACAAGAAGTATGACGTTGACCAAGCAAGATAATTTGTTCCATCTAGCTAATTTGAAGAGAAGGGTTGTGATTAGAAGTATTGTTACTAGAAGATCCTTCCTTCTTTATATCAGACATATTCAAAGCACTAATGGAATTAAAAATAAAAGCTTTGTTTTAGTTGGAAAATTCTAGGATGTAGCTAAGGTTGGTACTGAAGGAACTGTAGCTCTGATATCATAAAGTTTAGAATAGAGAAGAAATGAATAAAATAGAGCTCACACATTTTTACCCCATTGATCTCTTATTTATATAGATTTTGATATACATATAATTACACAAATATTTCTAATTAAAAAAAGGAAAATATTGCTAATATCTAATGCATTTATTTATAGTCAAATCCTAAAATAAATGCATTAATTTACATATATAATTAGATCCTAAAATTAAGGTCTAATTAAAAAGATTACTGCTATCAACAACAGTATTAACTTGGTATCTACATTGTCCTATTTTAATCTATTCTGTAATTTTATTTTTTACCTAATATTATAAAAGAAATTTTATTTAGTATTAAATTCGCTTTATAAATCAATAAGCAAAAGATTTTGCTACTTAAGACCATTTAAATGCTTTTATTTAAAAGTACATCAATTTACACATTTTATTTCTAAATTATCAACCATTGTCATCCTCTCCTTAGAAACTTATCTTTTTATTTATTTTTTTTAATTTTGGAAAACCACATATAATAATTAAATATAATTGAAGAGACTTGCATAAATGTTCATTGGTCTAAAGTCTAGAAGCCAAAAGAAACAAAAGCAAAAATCCATTACATCATAAACTCCTGTACAATTTCCCCCACTAATGTCCCTATCTATCCCAAAAGACTTTGTCATAAGCCACTGGTTGCAAAAGACAATTTGTAGGAGTATGGATAACTTTAACTTCTTCATCCATGAATTGAGTGTCTTAAGCCTTAGCATTAGCAATTTAGGGTCTATTTGGACAGCCAGTTTGATTTTCGTTTTTGTTTCTTTTTTAAACCAAATCAATACTAAACTAATGCAGATCATATGAAAATAAATAATTTTACTCATAAACTGATCAAACCGAATCGATACTGATTCGATACGATCCGATATCAATAATACTAGATATAGATTTGATACAGATAAAAATCCGATATCCAATCAAGCCAATTGATTTCCATAGGAGTGATGAACTCTACTCTCTTGAAACTTCAATATTTGTCCATGCACAAGGAAAGTAAATTTAAATATTTCAACTTAGGTTTTGTACAGAGTTCAGTAAATTAACTATTGATAATGAATCGAAGCTCATCTCTAATATTGTGATTTGCGTCTGTAGGCATTAATCCAACCCACAAGAGATTGTCGACAATTTAGTTGAGAGAATGCCAGGTCTTCCTATTTTCATTGTGATGCCCACAGCCCAATCGCCATGATCATCGTGAATGGCAACTCCGATGGTGGCTTTTCCAGTTTGTGGATTTACTGAGCCATCAGTTTTCAGTTTAAACCATGTTCGTTGTGCTGTTGCCCAAGTAAGATTCATTCTTTTCACTTGAAATAGCTTTTGTTTTGTTTCTATGTGTACCCATAGTTCATGTGTGGACGCTCTAAGTTTTCAGCTCTACCCTCTTGCCTAAGTAAATTTATTCCTAGCATGCTAGAGTTTCCATATCATAACCCCGAAAATGAAAGGTTTTCGTGGGCTATTACATGCTTGTTGTTTTTTTGCCATGCATGTGTTACATTTGATCCTGTTTGTCATAATTGCTTGTTCCAGGCCATCTTTAAAGTGTTGTGTTTCCTACTTCCTGATTATCTTGCATTGTGTGACATGATCTTACGGCAAACTCTTTTGTCTCGTCTTGCAAATTGCATTTAGGGTAACAAGCATTAAGGTTTATGTCTTTTTTCTTAATTCATGCACATAAAAGCTTGATCTTAGGAAGGAAATAGGATTTTCATAACAAACCGGCTCTTACTATTATTTGTAGTGGAGTGGTTGGTCAGCCATGAAAAAATTACAATGATACCGTCCCATACTTCATGTGCATTTTACGAAGTTAAATAGCCAGCTATATCTCACTATTATCCAATATTCCGCATTGGAATGTGGTTAAACCAAATTTAATTTTATTTAATTTGGAATTTAGTCAAATTAAAAATATTTTGAAATATTTATAGCATATGTATATAAAACAAATTATTAACAAACAAAACTTGTTGAGTAGGTCTATTAGAAGACGTAAGAGGGAGTATTCGAATGAGAAATGAATTAATTGGAAAGAGAATATATTGTAAAGAAAATCAAATATAAAAAAAAGGAAAGAGGGAGAAACAGGAAAAAAGGAAATGAAGAAGAAGGAAGGGGAAGCTATATTAATCCGCACAAATCTATGTTTATTCTTGTCGGAAATTGGATGATCCTTGTAAATGCATTGGCAAAAAAAAGTAACAAATATGTAAGAGATTGATGATAAGACTTTAGGAATAAGAAATTTATAGAAATCTTGGATCTCAACACCAATGTGAGTTAGATGTTAAAACTAAAAACGAAATATATTTTTTTATGCTTATTCTTGTAAGAGGAGGAATTATATATAATTTTCTTGAAAAATTCAAAAAACAACTAAATACTATAACATTTTCTCTCTCAACTCCTTCTTGAACGAATTCCCATTCTCTTTCTAAATTCTTAGAAGATATTTGTAATCTTTAATGAAAAAGAAGATGGCTTTAGGTTCTTAGGCACCTGAGATCTTGAAAAACATCAGTTTTTACGTCGATTCTTGTTATATTAAATGATTTGAAATGTTGAACTTGACTTTCTTAAATAAGATAACCCTTGACAAACTTGTTGATCTAACTCACGGAATTCTAACTTCTTCTCACGGTGGACAGAGTCATTATTGCTAGCCATGGATATGTATTAAGATTTTAATTTTGCTTAATTGCCATGTTAACATGTAATTTATGATTATTTATTAACTAATAACATGATCTCCTATTGCATGTTATATATTATATGAAAAATTTTATCGTCCAACCGTTGATTGGTCTTGTCATTATTCAATGGCTCATACCATATCCAACCTTATCAAATTACTAAAATAGTTAATATTTTGTTTATTATATTTATTTTAATGATTAGTTTAATAGTACCATAGAAGCTCCCATAGAATAATTTATATGTATTTGACTATTCGTGTTCAATTGACTAAATTTCACGAAACAATTAAAGTCACAAAATCATGTTCCCATCTCATTAGTCTTTCCAATCCCTCCCCCTCCTCCCACGACAACATTATATTTTTGATAAAAATTGCATCATTTTTCTTTTGTATGAAAAATCAAACTTATTACAAAATTGGCATATATTGTATGTCTTTCATCAATTTGCATTATTTTTGCACTTTAGGGAATTTAGGTTTGCTTGACATGAAAATTTGATTTTGTCACATAGATTGTTTTCATATATATATATATCAACCGGTTTTTTTTTAAATTTAGGCTTTGCATTTAGGTGTATTTTAAATTCGAACCTTCAAATTTAAGCATTTGAGGAATTTTTTTCCTTAAATAAAAGTTATTTTTTGATAAACAACGTAAATTTAACGTCTTAGAGATTAAAAATTAATCCATAAACTGAAGTTTTATAAATATAAAAGATCAAATTACGATATGTTTGATTTTAATAACAAATTTGTAAGCATTGCGGGATAACTTAAGAAAATGTTTTTCCTCCCTTTTACATTTTTAGCATGCTTCCCTTTTTTTTTTTTGGTAATAATTTTGTAGTTTTTAATTATTACTATTATTTTTACAATTTCCAGTAGCACATTTCGATATTTTAAATACTTTTATGTAATTTTCACCTTTTCTTAAATTTTGTTACTTAGTATATTTTTATAATTCATGAAAGTTGGTATTTTAAATAAAGGCTATTAACTTGTAAAAACTGAATGGAGGTTTTTGTTTAGGTGTAATAAAATAGCCAGGCCTCATGTTTTATTTGGTTTATTTTTCTAAAGTCAGTTTTTAGAAGATTAGTAGCTAGAATTAAGGTTGGTCCACCTAATTGACCTTAATTCTTTCCTTTTTTTTTTCCTGACTTCTATCGGTGGAGGCTTTGGTCAGTTTTAAATGGTATTTTAAAGAGATTTTCAAAGCATTCCTTAATACAAAATGGAGGTTTTTGTTTAGGTGTAATAAAATAGCCAGGCCTCATGTTTTATTTGGTTTATTTTTCTAAAGTCAGTTTTTAGAAGATTAGTAGCTAGAATTAAGGTTGGTCCACCTAATTGACCTTAATTCTTTCCTTTTTTTTTTCCTGACTTCTATCGGTGGAGGCTTTGGTCAGTTTTAAATGGTATTTTAAAGAGATTTTCAAAGCATTCCCTTAATACAACTTTTTTCATATTTTGAATATTTCATAGCTTCATTAAGAGAGGTCCAATAAATTTGGAATATGTTTTCAATGGTTGAACTAAACCAACATTTGAATCCAAATCAAACCATTGGTGATGAAGAAATGAAAAATAAACAACATTTTTTAGTTTTAACACATATCAATAATTCATTCTAACCCTATTTACATTTTTTTTTTCCATCTTTCATCTACCTTTCAGCCTCCATCATCAGCTTCTTTTCCTTTACTATTGTCTCTCATTTCTCAAGCAAACTAGTGTACCTTCATTGTCACATGATATGCACTGTTATCATAGTAATATATTATATGGCTTTATAGTTTGTATAATTTTGCTCAATTTAACATATTTGATTAAAAGTTTTGGTCACTATTATATATTATTATTATTATTATTATTATTATTATTATTATTTATCGGAATAAGATGTTTTTTCAAATAAATTTGAACTAAACAAAACCAAACTAAAGTGGTTCGGTGTATAACCTCAAACTATAAAAACAATGCAGTTTGCTAAAGGTATGAATTAAACTATTTTAAATGCAACTTGATTTATTTCATCCTTAAATTGGACTAAACGAAGCTAGATACTAGAAAGTTATGTCTCTTGAGAAAGCAACACAAATTAACTTTTGAATGTTGTTAGAGCCGAACCGGATTTGATCTGGACAGGCTAGAGGGTCAAGGGTCGAGGGGTCGAACCGGATCACAAAAAATAAAAATATAAGGGATAATTTAATTATAAAAGATCAATATGTGTATGATTACTCAATTAAATCTATATTTGGATCAAATTCATCAATTAATTATTAAATTTATAATTTTTTATTTTATTTTTTATTTTTATCTTTTTGGATCTAGGTCAACCGGTCCGGGTCGACCGGTTCAACCTGGTTCAACCACCCGGGTCGACAGGATCAATCCGGTTCTCGTAAAAAACGAGCTAATCGTCGAACTTAGCCGCCTTCATTGCTGGTTCCGGTCGAACTGGTTCGAACCGGTTCTGACAACCTTGCTTTTGATAAGAGGTTCTGACACTCGAGGGATTAAAAGAGACTCAAGTCTACTCTAGAGTCAGAGTAAGTAAAATGTATCGGTTTGATCAATCGGCGACTAGGTTTTGGGATTTTGTGATGATTGAATAGATTATTTAATTATTTACATTTAAAATAGTTATAAAAATTAACATAATAAATATTAATAATTAGATAATTAATTGGATGGATACTTGCCTATGGTATATAAAATATGTTTTGGAGTTGAATGGAATATAATTAACGATGTAATATAATGATAAAATTCATTCGTATCTTCGGAATAATAATCCAAGGAGAATAAGAATCCCCAGCCACTAAAACATACATTAAAAAAGATGAAACCTTATTGTCCATTTCAGATGAAGATAATTTAATCTAGTGAACAAAATATTGAATTCTCGTTCTAAAGTGACTTCACAAACGAAAAAGCTTCCATCTTTGCCTCATATGGCTGCTATTTCCAAATATATTTTGAATACTTTTATTTGCATCATTCTTTGTTCATATCCAATACCGGTTGTGAAGAAAAAAAAAATCTCGAGTTCAAAAATTCGAAGTCAAAATTTTTATTTCCCTATTTCTAGTCGTTATGAGAAAGAAATCAGAAAGAAATTATTTTCTGAGAGCTTATAAGAAATGCATCTCCTTTGCCCTGTGCCTGCACGTGTACATTCTCATGTCGTAATTGGTTTTATCAAATTCGAAATGGAATCAAATATGTATGTAATGAAATTTGCCGAAAATGCCATCAATTTATATGATAGGTTAAAAAAGTTATTCATAGAAATACATATTAATGAGATAGAATGCAACTGTAATTTCAAACTGTCATAAATACACTGGAATGTCACTTTAAAATTAGAATAGCCAATTCTAAAACTTGAGATTTTAACTTTTAAAAACATTTCTAAATGTAGAATTAGAAATAAAACCAATATTCACAATTCCAGTTCAAACTAACAAACCTGATGCGAACCAACTAGAGAATCTAACTTTTCCTATTCACTTGAATACATACAAAGGACGACAACATTTACATTTGTATTATAGTTGGATGGCAATTTAATCTAACCATTAGGGAAAAAAAATAATAATTCCCCTCTTTCAAAATAAATAAAAACAATTTTTTTCTTTTAACAAATATTCTACTTTAACCAACATACATATATGTTGATTAAATTAGACGCTGTCTACTAAGATGAAATGGAAAATGATAAGATGAAAAATAATTCTTTTTTTAAATGTAACATCAGTGATTGATGGAAATCAAAATACCATATAGATAATAGATACATATAATGCTATTTAGGGGGGAAAAAAAAAAGCCCCCTATAATTAATTGTTGGAAATGATAGTATAACACAGTACTCTTGAAAATTATTTTCCACAGAACAAAATTTTAATCATTAATCAATATATGTTTTCTGCTTTTTAAAGTTCTCACACATTTCCCACGCATCACATACTGTAAAAATAAAAAAAAAATAAAAAATTTCACCTCCCGAACCGCATTGGTCTTTGGACTTACTTTCTCTCAAGCTCCCATAAGTAATTCAGCCCTTTCCACCTGAAATTATTGGATGGCCTTAATCTACCATGTCATCCCATAGACTAAACCGCTAAGATAATTCTCCCAACTCATCATCCAACTCGGTCAAGACAACAATTTTCACTCAAACAGAAAGAGCCCTGTTTTGATGTTTTATGCTTAGAAGAAAAATCATTATTTGGTCTATGATCGGATATTTGGAGACAATGCGAACATAACTTTAGGGGGGTCTTAGCTTAGTTTATGGAATGAAATGGTAGAAAGGCCGTGAATATATTTCTCAAAAACTAAATACTCGACTATTTGAGCTCAACATTATATATACATATCAAATAGCAAACAAGTGATCCAAAGGGGTGACCTGAAAACACAAGATGATTGGTTATAAAATAAGCGGCACGATGCAGCTCTTCTAACAAACGCTTGTGTTTTCATGTCAACCCTCTGGAATACAATCGTTTGTTACCACAGAGAGGGTGGATTATTGTAGAGGGAGGTTGGCATCATCGTTTATGAAATTGTTGGTGTTGTTGTAGGCTGCTTTCTTCTCTGTGTTGTGGCTTTATATATTAAAAGATAAGGCAAGCAATAAGTAGAGATCTGAATGTCACATCTAAATGAACACAATGTGGTCATTCTAGCGACACCATACGACTAGGTCATAGACAATGTCGTCATACTCAAGTAATATGAGACAACAGAGGATTAAAATCTACTGTCTTTTTGTCTTTATAGGAAAACGTAGAGGGTCATGAGTCATGATGTCTGTCTTGCTTTATATATGTCGTGCCCCTCTGTTTGTTGTGACATTATTGCCCAGCAAGTAACAACATGCCACTTGATATTTGTTTTTATATATAAAAAATATATAAAATAATTAAAATTAAATTAATAACATGTGCTATAAATTGCCTATTTAAAATCAAGCAAAAATCCCACCAATTATCATACCAAGAGCTCGTAAATTGGAGAGATAGAGAATAGGCATTCTCATAATCTAATTTGATCGAAGATAGGAATTATTTCTTATAACATATTTGGGGAAAAGAATTATTTGGGAAGCTGATAAAACAGAAAATGGAATTTTTAAATAAATATCAGCCATGCTGTTAAAAGAAGCTATCAATAAAACCTGTGCATTGCAGGGGAAATACATTATTATTGGCAATTGCAATAATTATCTCTTTCTGTGCATTAATGATTGGGGATTCTTTGTTTATGTGCATAGAATAACATCATTATATTGGCAATATTTTTTCTTTAAAAACTAATTTTATTATCATCCGATACCCATTCTCACAAGTTGTACTCACTAGTCAGTAAAGTGGTTGTGGATATAAACGAAATTTATTGTAAAATTTTGTTTGTCCTCGGGGCTTATATGATGCAAATGGTACATTGACATTCATATCTCGTAAAAAAGCAAAGGTTAAATGAATAATGAAAAATGAAAAATAGAGATGAAAAATGAATTTAGATGTTGCAAATATATCATATTTATTTTATGCCGTAATTGATCATATCATGCCATGACATTTAGATATAAGCACGGTTTAGTTCTGAACTAAGAACCGTCATCAATTGTTTTAGAACCAGAATTGGACTGGTTGGTCAATTCTAAAACTAGCTATGGAACCATTGGTTTCATAGTTCCAAAGTAGTTTTTTGGTCTGAAACCGATAGAACCAGCAGTTCCACCCGATTCCATTGAAAAAAAAAAAAGAAAAAAACAAATAATATTAAATATATAATTATTAATATTTCAATTATTTCATATAAATAATAATATTTATTACTTATTCATAATATTTAATATGTTATTAACAACAACACAAATAAACATCGCTTAAAATCATATAATTAGTTTAAATAAATTTCTCCTAAAAGAAAATTCTATTTCCTTAATAATGTAAGACTATTTTTTGCATTGTGATTTTCTTTTTATCCTCTAGAATTTTTTGCAATATAATATTAATAACTAAAATTGATATTGAATGTGTTTGTACATAAATAAATATGTATTATAAATTTTTTTAAAGAAAATATGGTTAAATAATTTAACACTTTTAGATCCAATAATTATTTTGAGTTTAAAATTTATTTTATTAAAAAGTAAAATTCATTTATTTTTTTTATTTTCATTTAAAAAAAGATGGTTTCGCCGTTAAAAAACTGAAATCGAGAACCAACAGTTTCATGGAACCAGATCGGAACCATGGGAAAAATTTCTTGTTTTAGTTCCTTAATTTTAAGACCAGGAATCGATAGTTCCGGTTTCGGAATCGTGCCCATGTCTAATGACATCAAATCATATAGAAATTTAAATGGTGATTTGGTATATATATCATGTTGTATATATATCAATGAATGATAATAAATATCAATTAATATTATTGTTGATGGTAAATAATAGACCACAACCTAATCGACCCATTACAAGTCCTACATAGGCATAATCATTTCATGATGAATCTGCCCAAGTCAAGACCTCGATTTCTTACCTCCTAGAGAGCCCAGCTTGGCACCAAACTTGATTCCCTGACCTCAAGCCCTCCGGGGGACCTCAAGTCTCCCTCTCACCAAGCTATGACTCTCGAGCAGAATCTTATGATAGCACCACCACTTGAGCTGCTCTTCTCTTGACTCACCATGCGCATCCCGTCCTACCATCGGCCATCGGAGGTGGTTGGATACTTTTAATTTGGCTGCAAGTCCACTCTAATAGAAAAGATGTAAGCCCCTAGATTTTTTTGATACTCTTAGATGAGAGCCTTAGAGCTAGTATCAAAACTATAACCCAAAAATCGAGCCAAGTTAAAACCAAACTCTAAGAAACTTAAGACGAGATTAGATGAAAATTCAATGACCCAAAAAGTTTGATGGGAAAAGAAAACCCTAATTTCCAAACCCTAAGAAAAAAGAGTACTTTTGAAAACAAAATGAAAATCTAATAATCATTCTACTCGAAACTCTTATGCTAAATAATTCATCTATTAGATCTCTAACACAAAAATGGAGATTGTATATCCAAATAATATTTAATAATGCTATAATATGATACTAATTCATCAAGTTAAAATCTCATTAGTTAAACCAAACCGTTTCTTACATGCAAACCAAGATAACTTCATCTGATAACAATTCATGGTAAAAATTGTAAACCCTCTAAATTCTTCGGTAACTTTATAAGGGAATCTTTTTGTCAAAATTAAGACTAATACCTAAAAATTAAACTGAGTCAATATTTAACACTAGAAGCTTTATATTCGATTAGATAATCCCGAGAATCCTAAATTATTAAATAAATTATAAAAATCAAGTCAAATCTAGTTATGAAACAAATGTATATTATAAGTGTGAACCCCTAGATGTTGCGACCTTACGAGTAAATCTTAAAACCGAAATTCAATCAGAACCGTAAAAGCTAGCCTAGGTCAACAATAAGTTCTAAAAGATTTAGATCTGGAAGACCACGCTTGAAACCCTAAAATGGTAAAAATGAGATAACTCTGGTTTATGATTTGAAATTTTGTCTTATCAACACGCAAAATGAGGAAAATATTCTAACAAATAATCTAGACTCGTAATGTAATAATAATTCATAAAAATATCATATATAATTTTTACGGCTTATAAAAACTTTAGATATAGCTTATTTACGCGTATTTTTATTACTAGCAGTAGCTTATTTGTCTTGCTCACTATTCATTTACTATTTATTACTATTTACTACTATTCATCTCTCTCTACTTTTCTTACACCTATCTTTTACATCTCTTATAATTATCTTTTTCCATAAAAATTTTACTATACTTTTTACTTAATTTCTCTTATACTTTTCTACTAAAATTAATTTTCTTTCTTCTCTCTCTCCCCCTTGCAAAGAAATGGTAGCAATTGCCCCTCCCTTTTCTTTTTCTTTTTAATTTATTTTTCACATAAAAGCACTAATTTTACGTCTATAAATACCCACTACCTTTATACCCTTTTTACCTTTTACAATTTTCATCAAATTTCTCTTATTTCCTCTCTCTTTTTCCTCTTCTTGTGGCATCATTTTCCCTCCCCCTCTTGTTGCCCCCTCTTTTATTTCATCACAACCATACTTCTTTGATTTTTCATTTTAACGTAAATACATCCCCCATATATCTATAGTTAATGTAGGTGTTGTTTTATGCATTATTCATGGATAAAATCTCTTCATGATGCACAAAAGCTAGGGATGATAATGCCAAAACCAAAACTTATATTTTATCTATATTATGATCATGTTGATATTGTGTTTATGTAGTTATATTTGTGAAATCTAATCTAACTATGTATACACATAAATATGATTATGTACATATCTATATTTATTTGAGCATATAAGCTCACTAATCCAATATTTATTTCCTTGCACTTGTTTTATCTCTTGTAATTTATTTATTTCATGCTCTTATTATATATTTTGAGACTTGTTTTTAATCTAAGTCTCAGACTTGTCCTCAATCAAGTCAAAAATAAAATGGGACTTATCTATAATCTAAGTCTCGGGAATGACTTGTCCAAAAATTATAAGGCTTTCATTTTATTTGTTTTGCTCTTAATTATTTTGCTAATGATTGGAACTTGTCCATTTCTAAATCCCATGGAGCCTTGACATAAATCTAAGACTCCCATACTTTTTATTTTATTTATGAGATTGGAATTATTACAAGTTTTGGGAAGTCTTGATAAAATGTAAGACTTTCATGTTTTATTTCTTTATGCTTTTCTTATATTTTTATGGTGATTGGAATTTATTCAAGTCCTGGAGATTCTTGATGACAAGCTAAGATTCTCATATCTTTATCTTTGATATTTGCTTATTGTTTATTATTTATCTCTAATTTTTATGTTTTGATAAGTTTATGGTAATAATTTTATCTTGAAGCATATTGCTATATTTTTACTCATGTACATACATGTCTATAAGTGATGTTGTCATAATAAACTATCAAACATAAGAAAATTTATACAATGAATTTGAAAGATCTTATTATCAACACTTAGGAAATATTATCAAAATGAGTTTTTTCTAAAAATTACAAATGACGATAATTATTTGTTATGTAAAATATTTTATCAAAATCTCATCTTCAATACTTGAGAAACCCTTTCATTAAGAATAAAGAATTTGAAAAAAAACGCTCAAGTATATTTTTCAAATTGCCAAAACGAATTTCTCAAATATAAATATTGATAATTTTTTGTTATGTAAAAGTTTCTAAAAATCTTATTTACAATACATGAACAAACCTTTTTATGGAAAGTAAAGATTTAGAACAAGTCATTTGCCTAATCTTCTCACATTCTAAAACTTAAAACATTTTAAAGATGATATAATTTAGAATGATTTGTCTTCACAAACCCATAAAGATTCATGTGTTGGAAAATAATTAGTTAAAAGAAGCTTAATATGAAAATGAAATATTCATGGGTTTAAAATACACATAAAACCATGATTTTCTTTAATGAAGCTTCACATTTACAAAATCTAAGAATTGAGATTTTATTTAAAAACCAAACTTAAGAAAAATTCAAGGAAAATATACTTAGAATTTTGTATCACAAATAAGTAAAATCCATGTCTTGTGCAAATAAATCGTCAAATGAAGTTTCCGAAATACATATAAGATCTTTAAAGTTTGAACCATGGTTTTTATTAAGTTACATGATTACCAAATTTAACGAAAAGAATTTTGTTACAAGTCAAAAGGTGATTTTTTTTTTTTTTTATAAAATCAATATTACTAGTTTCTACAGAGATTTGTTTTACAAAATTTTATTTTAGAACAACGTCACTAGGATCATATAAGAAATATGAGTTATTATCAAACCATATGATTTCTAAAGAAAGAGATATATTTATACTTGATTATAGAAATCCAAATGAAGTAGAAACTTCAAAAATTTGAAAAACAAAGGCTGGAATGTCTAGGAAAAATTTGTACCACCCTATTCTACCCCGTAAATGACCTTCAATATTAAAAATAACATTAGACATAGATACATATTTTCGAGTACGTAGAAAATGACTACTAATATGTAAAATTTCAAGTTAAAATGAGCAAGTTCTGGTCGTTTTAAGTTGAAATTTTTGCAATAGGAAAAAATGATGCAAATAGAATAAATAGAGTAAGTGGAACCTCTATGAAATACTCATTCTAGGTATTTCTTTTGTTTAGGTGACCAAGGACTTGACGTACCACTTTTAGAAGATTATTTCAACTAGGAATTGCTCTAATGGATGGGTGAGTTCTTCTCTCCATTTCGTTATCTTGTTTGTGCTTATAGAAATAGTGGCACTAGTATGCTAACAAAAGATGAAAATGGATATGTATGGGGAACTCATGGGTTATGCATGTGATTTTATGTTTATGGGATTAGGAAAATATTAAGCATATCAAAACCTTGAGTTTTTTGTTTAATTGTTTTGATTACTTATATGCATGGTTGTTTGTGAGTGTTAAATTGTTTGATCACCTCCTAAGGAACCTTAACAAGGTTTGGCTTAAGAAAAAGAAATAATCACACATTAAATATCGTCGAGTCTCATTAAATGCTGTTACTCCTACGTGAGGATCCTGAAGACTTATAAATCCTGCCACAGGTATAGATCTATTCCTTCTCGAGGAAATTATAGAAGTATAAAGAATGCGTACTTGGGAAGAAACTACATAGATCGATTGCTATTAATAAGTGCTTGGGGACTAGCAATAGAGGATGTTGAGCCTCAATTTGAATTCCTTAATCCTTGTTATGGAGGGGTAAATCGGTTCTATATACGGTTTCCAGATGATCGTACATATTTGTGTGTTTCATGTGGTTGTTGCATAACATATGCTTGACTAATAAACTTGTATGCTTATGATTTTTGGGTCCAAATGATGGGAAGTATCTCACTAAGCACGTTGTAAGCTTACACCCTTTATAGATCCTTGATTGAAACATGAATACTTGAGACTCCATTCGAGGATTGGGGACTTTTGAGCCTTTATGGAATAATTGAGAGGATAGGATGAAGTTTCATTTTTAGAGAACTTCTTGATGAGCAATATGTAATATGTTGTTATTTTGGAGACCACTAGAAAACTCTAATATATTTTTTACCTAATTAAAGGCATTAGCGGGGTATGCCCCTAAGAATTATACTTAACTTTATTTATGTTTAATGATATTCATTTATCTTACTTTACTACTTAATTTTTATTACTATAAATTGTGCTACTCCGATATGTCCCCATTGTTGTGATATATTAAGATAGTTATTCCTATGCTTTAACATTGTGTACGAGGGACTGCCACATTTAGGGTGCCCCTCAAGGTGTGACAAAGGATTCTACGAGCCCTATTCTAGTATGACCTCAACTATAAATAGCCTTTCCTCCAACTAGGTAAGGGGGATTCGAACATTACTCAGTTTTTGAATATTCCTTTAAGCTCTCTAAAGAAGGTGACCCATGACTAACTTAAGTATCGGAGTAGCTGTACTGGGATAACCCCTCGATGATTTCTATATTTTAAAATACACCGAAGGGGAAAAAAAAGAAACAACATATAAGCTATATCGCAAATCTATCAGCAATAAGAAACCCCAAAGTGTTTCTTGCTCCCTTTCATCCAGAATTCTCTTGTTTCATGTGATTGTTCAACAATTATAACTGGTAGAGGGGTAATATGAGGTAGATTTTGAATAAAGATGATGTTTATATGGTAAAATATAAATGAGCATGATGTAACCAAAATACTAACAGATTCAAGTTGTAAAAAAATTACCTTGAAAAATTAATATCGTAAAAATGCTATGGATTTTTTCATTTAGGGCCAAACAAAAATGTAATAGATTGATTTATAAGTTCCATAACATATCTTATACCACTATTAGGTTTTATGTAATACATGCTCTGTGGTGGTTGAGGATGTTATCAGATGGGTTTTAATTTTAAAATTTTTGAAGTTAATTACTTTGAAGTATAGTATGAGTGGTGGCGCCTCGTACCTTACTCATCATGTATCTGCTTGTTCTTACTTTTAGTTAAGGAGCATGACATCTAATAGTACTTTTATCTCAATTGAAAATGTTTGTATTATTTTTGTAAGCGATGTATTCATAATTAATAACCATGTTATTTATAATTGATTTTAGCATGGTTAAATATAAGCAATATATACCAACACACATATTCATTTGCCCAATAGTTCCATTATACATATTGAAATTTGGTAACTTCAGGGACAGGGGGACATACAGGGGCCCAGGCCCTCAAACCCGAAAAAAAAATCATTTTTTGGAATTAAAAAAAAAAGATATATTATCTGTATATTATAAAAAGTACACAATGGCATGAATATAACCATATTCTACTGGTTGAGTATGTAACCTTGTATCAATGAGGTCATGGGTTTAAATCTCATAGATGTAGTTTGACTCTACATTATAATGACTTTATTGCATAAATTATAACCAAATAACAGTAATTATATAATTTGAGATTTCATATATTAACTCTATAATTTTTAATTAATAATTAATTTTCAACTCATATATATCTCTTATGAAATATATTAATGTTTTTAGTTATTTCTTGAATGAATTTTTTATACTTTTAAAGTTCAAGAAAATATCATAGTGAATTCATTAATGAAAATTATATATGTATATATATATATAAGATAAAATAATTATAATAGCAAGTGGATACAAATTAATGATTCTAACATTAACTTTCTTAATCCCCCCATGTCCTATCATCTTGCATTTGTCTTTAGGTAACTTCATGCCTATAGAGAAGGGCTTTTCAATGATTAACTATGCTAGCGGGATCTTAATCATCACTAGGGATGTTTTTAGAGTATAGATACTCCTTTTGCTCTCCTTAATCTTTGACACCCTCTTAGATTCCTTCCCATATCCTCAAGCATCAAATCTTTAAAATGTTTCCCTTAATGCATAAAAGTTCAATAGGGGTCAAATTGTTAACATGCGTTTGAGAAGCTATTGGTACTAGCATAGGGTTCTTAGCCCTTAATTCATCTCGAATACAGGAAACTACAAGGTTAGCCTACACTTTAAAATGAGCTCAAGCTTGAGAATGACCACTTGATAGGAATCATGGGTCGCTTTGGCCAATAACCCAAGCTAAAGCTAAGGGGTTGATGAACTTGGTTTAAAGAATCCTTACAAATGATCTAAATGATAATGAGTTGGGCTTTCTTAGAGAGTATATGATGCACTTTGGAGTGAGATATGATTTGATGTGTTTAAGTATTGAAAAATCATCATCAGACGAGATCACTCCTGCTATCATACCCGTAATCCAGACCATGGTGGAGACATTCGTGATCATGTCTGTAGTTAAATTTGAACTTAAATATTATGTTTTAGAGGAGATCATGGCTTTTATTATGCTTTTGATCTAGGCTGCAATCGAGAATATGGTCGTATTAGAGGCTATGAGCACTTCATCATCATATGAATCAAGGATGCGAGGAGATAACGGGCATGGTCACGCCCGTGATGCTAACCGTTATCTCCATCATCACGTCCATAGTTGCTTGAAAGATGGAGAAGAAATCTGATATGAGGGGATCATGGCTTGTATCACAGTCATGACCAACATGGTGATCTTCATCCCTATTTATGCAATTTGAAACTTTTGTTTCCTATTTTATTTGTTTGTCTTGTACTTTTCCATTTTTGTCATTGCTTGAGTGGGGTACATAAGGGCTTATTAGTGAAATGATCAATAGTTTTTTTACTTGTTTTACCTTTGGTAAACTTTGTAATGTCCTTTGTGACAACTTACCTTCTTGAATAAGATTGAGTTTTCTATTCAAGATTGTTCCCTGTTGTTTCTTCTCATCGTGTGTAATATCAATTGATTAGAACAACTATTTCAATTTTATCTTTAATGCTTCATATCCAAGGATTGATCGTTTGTATCTTTTAATTTTTCTGTTTCATAAATCATAAAACCTAAAACATACTATAAATCTTAATTCGTAGTTAAAAGCACTAGATCTGCAAATTATATGGATTCTCTAATCTATATCACCACTATAATGTTGCATCAAAATATTTAGTTAGGATGTTGTTGCTTAAGAATGAGATGATTAGCTTTCTCTACCACCTCCTTAGTACTAGAGGACATTAGCCACCAATTCTAAATCTCATTGGTGTTTTTCCATTTGGCGATTATGATTTATTAACTTTACATTTTGCTTCATAAATGTAGTGTAAAATATTCTCTAAATGGTTCAAGCATTGCTACTTTTATAAAGAGTCAAAAGCAGAAAAAGTATTGGGGCCTACATTAAAGCCTACAGGCTTTTAGGGGTTTCCAAAGTCAAGGTTGAGTCAGTTGGATTATGGGAAGCAGACTTTTAGGTAACGTTCTTGCTCTTAAACCTTGGTAGTATTAAGGATGATGAATATTTGAAGTGTAAAACCAAAGTGTCTAGAAAGAAAACTGAATAAATAAAAAACAACTTTAAAAGTCATTTCCCATATACAAAACCAAATGCTATCAGTTAGTAGGCTTCTTTAATAATTGGGCTTGATCGTAGACTTATGAAGTAAGGCTTGCAAAACAAAATACAATCAAGGATGCACTAGGGAATTATACTATGTATCCATTCTAATGCTTAAGTCAGTGTTTGTTCAGGTTATCAGGTTGATAATAATAGGGTGTGGAAATTATTAGTGTGCATTTTGTTCTCATGAGCATGGGAAAATATATCATAGGAGGTAGACTCTTTGTGGTTATGGATGTCAAGGGAAATTAATTTACAAAATTACGTCCAACCGTTTTCCTTGAGAAAGATGATGGTAATTATAGAGTGTGTGCTAAATGATATGACTTGGCATCCTTAAGTGCCCAACTCGAAACCTTGACTTGCCAAGTAAAAGGGAATACTTTTGTTTTGGGGGGGGGGGAGCGGCTTAAGATGAGTTAGAATGGGTTGAAGTTGGATCTAATGGATCGACCAAGCTTAAACTGGGTCGTACTAGACCCAAGAAGCTTATGTCCCGTAACTTGACATTAACACAGATTTATGCTTTTTCAGTTTGTATGCACGTGTTATCGTTCTTTTTCACCTATATAAATTGTGATTACACCAAAATAATTTAAAGTTGCATTGCATTAATGTTTTCTTTTAGCTCTTCCTTTTTTGTTTATTTGTTAATAAAAAAGGGTCAAAATAATGCCTGAAATTACATAAAATATGCACACTTGAAAGCTGCACCGATGATGTTCTACATATCAATACTCTCAAGAGAATTGAGCATATTGAAAAGAACATGGTTGCCAATTGGTTGAGATAGAGCCAGATTTCCAAAGCATCTGTTGCCCGGTTCCTTCTCTATGCACACATTAAACTTGAACTAGCTAATCCCTTTGAAGTAATTCTTTAATTGGTTGAAATATATTATGAAGTCTCAAATTATTTATTTCTTGTTTGTTCAACCAGTCTACTGGTCTTGTTATCCATCTCTAAAATTATCTAAAGATAACCACATTTCCAAGCAAGAGATAAACCTTTAATGCTCCCCCCAAGCTCTATAGTCATTGAAGAGTAAGAACTAAGATTCATCATAAATCTAGCCACCTACCTTCCTTGAAAATCTTAAATTAACCCACCATCAGTAGATTAAGAAGACCTGTACTTGGCTGCTCCATCCGTATTGACTTTAACAAATTCTGCAGGAGGGGTATTCCAACTAATAAGGCAATTAGTTCTTTGAGAAATTTTCCATTAAACTTTTTATATCTTAATCTTGGTGGAAAAAGCATCTCTTATTTTAGCATGAATAATGCACAATAGGGACTGAGTAGTAATATCCTCTCCCTCAAATAGATTTTTATTTCTCCATGACCATAAGGTCTAGCAGGCCATACCAAAGAACAAACTCCAAGTATAACTTTTAAAAGCCTTTTCCTTTAGAAGATTACTCCTACACCAGTCATCAAAAGGAGAATGAAAAATGTTATGAAGCTGACTTGGAGAAATAAGCTGCCATCAAAGTGCAATTGCTTTATCACATATTCTTTGCATGTGGTTAATATTCTCTAGCTCTCTCCTACATATTTGACATCTACTTTTTTTCATTTGATACCTTCTATCTCTTCTCTAGTAAACAAAGTATTATGAAGTACTAACCAAAGGAAATACAGTACCCTTTCTGAGTCTTCCCACTACCAAGCAATTGTCCACCTATCATCTTTAGGACTTCAATTCTCACTGCATTTATAAGCATAAGGGACTAAAGAAAAACTACAAGTGAGGCCCCCATAAGGGAACATCAGCAAGACCCAAAGGTTTTGCGGGACAAACACCCACTATTAACAACAACGTCGAAGCATAAAAGAATTGTTGTAAGAGCTGCTAGTTCCAATTTCCTTCACCATTGATGAAATCACAAACCTTCTGTATCTAAAAATCAAGAGGAATATTCAAAGCATATTGATATTTAGCTCTTCCTTTTTAGTATTAGCATGGTATTGAAATAATACAATTGGGTTAAATGAATATGACATTAGAAAAAAAGCATGAAAACTAATATTCTATTGATAAAACATAAAGACATATAAAAGTACTACACTTTTTTCCCCTAAGTAACTCTACTAGCAACTTATAATGTCTAACTAACATATAAGTCATAATAATAATAATAATAATAATAATAATATATATATACAAAAAGGCAATCGCATATCGCGGGTGTATGTATATTGTATATTAGAAGCTAAATAATAGAGGTATTTATGAAGTGTTGATATAAATAGAAAAATAAAAGAGGAACACTCAAATTTGACTACACCGTCCATTGAAAATATACCAACTAAGATTATAAAACCATATACGGTACGAGTTTCATACTCTTATTTGGCACACTCTCGTGTAGCCAAATCTAGGTAGTAGGATCCGTCTATTTCGAGAGTAAAGCCTATCAAAAAAGTTACTTAGAGTATGTTATGAAGGCAATATAGAACCTTGCAGCAGAAAACCAAAAAACTAATCCAATGTCTAATGTTGCCGTGTTATGTGGGGATAGGCTGAAGAAATTGAAGATGCTGGTATTATCCTTTTGTGTGAAGCGAATTTTCTTGCTCGCAAAGGATGACCTGAGAAGCACTTTTGTCTGATTTTGATAATATTCGGCTGTGTTTTTGTGTTACCCTGATGCATGGGATATAGCTTGTAATGCTGTTTGTTCGGATTCTGTTGGAAATGGATGGCAGCTGCTGAACAAAGAAGAGAACAAGAATGGAAGAAAAAAGAAAACGAATCACTGCTGTTTGTTCGGATTCTGTTGGAAATGGATTGCAGCAGCTGAACAAAGAAGAGAAACAAGAATGGGAATAAAAGGAAAACAAGTCACAAGCAGCTGAGACTGCTCTCGTTGAGAGTCGAACTCAAGACCTCCCGCTTACTAAACGGGTGCTCTAACCAACTGAGCTACGAGAGCTTCTTGTTAATGCCTTTTCCAAGGATTCTAATGTCCGTGTTTTGTATTATCGCTCCGCCCCTTTGCTTAACTCAACTTGCTCAATTCAGCCTCAATGTCAGAGCTACCTATGTCGAGTGGAGGCAGGAAATGCCTTCCCCTCATCCGCCTCCAAAAATGCACAAACATGAAACAATTACGACAAGTTCATGGACTATTAATCACATTTGGTCATGGTCACGATAACTATATCTTAAGCAGACTTTTAGCTTTCTGTTCGAACCCGAATCGAGGAAGCCTTGCTTATGCATTGAATCTCTTTCAAAACATTCAAAACCCCACTATTTGTATCTGCAACACCATAATTAAAACCTTGTTTCTCCATCAAGACTTCATAAATACCATTAAAATGTACACTAACATGTTACTTAATGCCATGTGGCCGACCAATTACACCTTCCCTTATGTACTTAAGACTTGTGCTAAGCTAAAGAATGTTTCTTTAGGGAAATCATTTCATGGGCATTGCTTAAAATTGGGTCTTGAGTTGGATATCTTTGTGGGTAATAGTTTGCTTGCTATGTACAGTGGGTTTGATGATATGGTGTCAGCACGCCGAGTGTTTGATAAAATTCCTGAACGGTGTTTTGTTTCATGGACTGTCATGATTTCTGGGTATGCGAAGGCTGGGGATGTTGACTCTGCGAGGTTGCTGTTTGATTCGGTGCCGGTGAAGGATAGAGGGATATGGGGTTCAATGATTTCGGGTTATATACAGAATAGTTGTTTCAAAGAAGGACTTTATTTGTTTCAAATAATGCAGTCCAGTGGAGTAGAGCCTGATGAGGGAATTTTGGTTAGTTTGCTATGTGCTTCTGCTCATCTAGGAGCTTTGGACGTTGGGATTTGGATACATAGGTATATGGATCAGTGTGGATTACCAAAGACTGTTCGGCTTTGTACTGGACTTATTGATATGTATGCAAAATGTGGGTGTTTGAACTTGGCCAAGATAATTTTTTATGGGATGAGGGAAAGAGATACTGTGTGCTGGAATGCTATGATTTCAGGATTTGCTCTGAATGGAGAAGGAGAGGATGCTCTTAAGTTGTTTCTGGAGATGGAAAAGGATGGGATTCAACCCGATGACATCACATTCATTGCTGTTTTTGCTGCATGCAGTCATTCGGGTATGATGCATGAAGGTCTAAGCATGTTGCATAGAATGCAAACTATGCATGGTATCAAGCTGAAAAGTGAACATTATGGTTCTCTAGTTGACCTGCTAAGCCAAGCTGGACTCATTGAAGAAGCCAAGGAAATCCTTCTGGAAATGGAAAATGGTAAGAATTGTTTTGAACAAGCAGTGGCTTGGAGAGCACTTTTAACTGCTTCCTGCAAGTGTGGGCATACTCAGTTGGCTGAAGTAGCAGCAGAGAGACTGGTGCAGCTTGAATATCATAGTGGGCCTATATTCTGCTCTCAAACTTCTAGCTGAGCAGGGAAGCAGAATGATGTTAGGAGGATAAGGAAGACAATGAAAAAGAGAGGGGTGGAGAAAGTACCTGGTTGTAGTTCAATTGAGATAAATGGGGTTGTGTGTGAATTTATAGCAGGAGAGAAAAGTCATCCACAAATAGAAGCAATTTGTGAAATCCTGCAGAAGTTGAACAATATAGACTAATAAGGGTTGCTAATGAAAGCCATTTACCCTCATTTCATCACACTGAGTTGAATAATAACAGGTTTGTGTCTAGTCGTGGGGTGTAGAAGATGGACTTGGTGTTCATCTATCTGGTTGATGAGATGAGAGCAAAGCTAGTGGTGGGTAATGGAGGGGAGAGGTGTGGGAGGTAGAGAGAAGAAAAAGAGAGACAGCAAAGTTGTGGAGATGACACATATGGGGAGGTATGGTAGAGAAGATAATCAGTGGTCTGGCTGAAGAGAGTTTGATGGGTGGAGAGATACAGGTTGGGTTGAATGATGTTGTTGTGAAAGGTTTAAAGAATAGTGTTTTATCAGGTAAAAGTGGTTATAAATTCATATTGGTGCCTTTTTTTTATTTGCACCTAAACTTTGTTAATGTTAGAAGCAGCGTTTTTTCTTCAATAATCTTGATTGTTAATAGTTATGCTGAGAATTAATTGAATCTTGATGATATGCTGTAGTTCTACAGATATGAAAGCATCTATTTTTGAAGAGAATATTGGATAAAATGCTGATGGAAATGAGAATTAAGTTGAATTTGAAGCAGAATATGAGTTGAAATGGGATAAAAATTCGAGTTTCATCTGGCCAAGCTTAATATGCATGTCAATTGGACGATTCATTCTTGTAAGATCGGTTTTTCTTCCAAGTTTCTATAAAAATCTGGATCAAAATGGATTGGTTCTTATGGTAACTTGGCCCATTTTTCATCTAGCATATATACTAATATTGTTTTGAAAAAAAATGTTTTTTTTTCTTTCGTTGCTATATTGATGAACTTGTAATAGATGTTAGGCATCATATTCGATGTCTTTGAATCTTACAATAAACAGCTTTGTATCTCTTCAGTTTATGTGTCTTACTTGGTAAATGTTGCATTATGCAGCCAAAAGGACGTTCCTGGTTAGTGGCTGCAAACTTTTACTCGTTGAGAGACATTATTGTTTTCCAATGAACTGTAATGACCAATGCTGAGTTTTACAGGGAGTTTTCCCATTATTAAGCACAAACATTTATACCCAAATGTGTGAAAATAAGAAATATCGAGTTTCCTTCCTTTCCACAGTTCATAGGAAGTTTTTTAATTATTGGTCTAATAAGACACAATTAGAAACATAAAATACAGTGTTACTTGCACTCGTTAAATTGTGACTTACATGATTCAAATAGGCCAAGCGGTGGCATATAGTTTTGAGTTTGATAACTTTCTTGGTCAAATCTATTTGTGAACTCCTGCATACATCAAGTAAGTTCTTTGAATTAAGTAAATTCACTTAGCTTAATTATTCTCATTGCAGGAACGGAATGCAGGTTATATGGAAAGACAGGTATATGGTGGCTCTATTACCGGAGGTTAGGTAAAGCCTTGGATGTTTAGGCGAGTGGAACATAAGACACACAATGTTGCCCTTCTTGGTGAAACTCCAATATCCTATGAGTGGCAAATTGGTGGCCAACTTTTCAATGAAAAGGGCAATATGCCAAATGAACAGGCTAACACTGATGCAAGAACAGGGGGCTTGTTTAACAGACCTAACCTGTCTGTTTTGAAGTGCTTGTAGTCCTTAATGCTATTCTTTTGGTGGTCTTTCATTACTGGAAAAACATGGAAGAAATCGGTCTTGATCAGAGGAGCTATGGCTTCAGATGTTGTAAACTGTAAGACTTGCATTCCTATTGGTCAAAATTGTTAATGGACAGTCCTTATATATAGTGCCAGTTTTAAGATTTAGAAAAATCATCCTAAATTCAACGTTAGTGTTCTCATTCAGTTAATTTAGCTGTTTGGTACCTGAAATCCCATCTCCCGAGTGTTTTCCTGAGAGGACACATGCACCACTTGCTGCCTTCCCAACCTTTCTCTGGTTGTGAAAATTTTAATCCGTTGTTGTGTCTTCGTTCCTAATCCTATTATAGTTTTTAGATTTAAAATACTATGTCTGGGTGATGCGCAGGGCAATTTGCGCAGGGTCACCATTCATCAATGCATGGTTTTGTTTTGACCTTGTTCGGACTTGTTTCCAACCATGAAACTTGTTTATCTTCATCATAGTTCCATAAGACTTGCTAGCATAGGAAACTCGTATTCTAATCCATGTAAGATGATTCTCATAGTATTTTTTTAAAATTATTATATTTATGATATGAATAAATCAAGTCCCTAGAGAATTAAATGCAGTTGCAGACGCAATGCGACCCACCTGAGAGTTGTTTGTGGTCTGTTGCAGCAGGATGTTGCTAGTTATGGTTTGTACAAGGAGGATAGCCAAAAGACTAATGTTGTTAGAAATGATGGTTGCGGTGGTTTTTGTTTATGGTCCGAAATGGCTTTTTGTTTTCTTTTGTGGGCAATGTCCAAATGTTTGTATATATATTTTCTTAGGTGAAATGTAGCAGGTGCTGTTGGTGTTTATCTTCTATTTACATTTTCCTAAGGCTAATGAAATCCAGTTGCTCACAACCCAAACCCCCAAACCCAAAAAAAAAAAAAAAAAAAAAAAAAGAAACATAGCTAGTGTAAGATTATGCCCCAATTAACAGTGATTAGTGTCACAAGCTCCTATACTAGAAGTAAAATTAAAAAAAAAAAGAAAAAAGGTATTTGCAACACAGCCATGCAATTTAATGGGCATTAGTAAATAATTTGCTTTCTCTTTACCTTTTATGTGAAGCACATATTTTGGATATCATAATTTCGCTTATAAACCCCTAATAGATAAATATTCTGTAAATATTTATTGACAAAGAAAATTTTCTATCATACTTCCTCTATATACTCTTCAGTTAAAAACGAAGATAACCTAATTTTTAGGATGAAATTGCTTCTCTATTTGAGAGGACAATCCCTCATGGTTTATTTATTCTGCCAAATAGGTTTCATTGCTTATAGCTTCACCATAAGAAAGACTATTTAGCGAGAATCTTTTATTCATCTCCCATTGACACTTGCAGTGATCGAATGAGAGACATCAACAAGACACCATTTGAAAACACATCCTGATTCTCTTTACTTAATTTCGTTTTGTGGTGGTTTGGACACTTTAAAGTGCTCCTAAACTAAACTCGAGCCCATCACCTCCATTTAGGACTGTAAACTAGTTGAGTCAAATTAAGATTATCTACTTGGGAATCATGTGGGAGCGCTTAGCACGTACTAGGGACTTCGATTGTGGCATCAATAGTGAGTGTGTATCTTTAAAGTCTAAAGGATGACGGTCTCATGTTGAATACCCGCGTTAAGTGTTTTGACATGGGTTTCTCTTTTCCTCCTTCTCTCTTTCAGTCTTTGGTCAAAAAAAAAGAAAAAAATTAAGAGTCTGTTTGTATAGTCTGTTTTTCATCTGTACTGAATTTTTTTCAAAATAATATGTGTAAATATATCCGATTTACATTTGTATTTTATCTATATTTGATCTATTTGATTTTTTAATGTGAATTGTCAATTTTTTTTTATTTGTATCTAATTCTTTATAAATAATTTATTAGAAAAAAATATTTGTATCTATAATTTGCTAACAAACAAACAATCTTAAGATGGTATAGTGTTGAACTCGAATTCGAGTAGGACTCAAAACTTTAAAGCTTAAGTTCGGTTTGAGTTCAATCGAGCTTAAGATTTTAAGCTCGAATTCAATTCAAAGTAATACTATATAAGTTTAAGTTTAACACAATTAAGTTTGTTTAGGCTAAATCTATTAAATTCTAATTGAAATTATATTAATATTTGAACTCGATTCGAATTTGATTAACATTTATATTTGATTCGAGCTAAATATGAAAGTTAAGCCCTGTTTGATAAACTATTCGAATAGTTTAAATTCAACTTAATTATTTTTATATTAATACAAACTCAAATAGTTGATAAAACTAGGGATGCAACCGGGCGGGTCATTATAGGGTACCCGGCCCGCCCGAACCGTTAAAAACCCTATAGGGTTTGACCCTATAGGGTCGTGGGACGGGTTTGGAAAATTACTTGCTGACCCTATAGGGTTTCGAGGCGGGTTCGGGTCATTAAAAAAAACCCGATGGGTAACTCGAACCCGTCATAATATAAATAATTTAAAAAATTAAATCTAAAATTTTAAAATCACAATTATGTAATATATTTTTATTATTTCTTGACTTTTAACATCTTGATCTGCACCTCCATTGTATTTAAGATATAAAAGCCCTTACGAATTTTCTTGTTGAGCTAACACAGTAAACACATTACACACTGACCTTGTTGCTTCTTCGCTTTCCCTCTCACTATTGACATTTTTGAAAACATGTTTTTCTATTCTTGAGTCTTCACAAGGCACGGTTCCTACATATGTATTATGTATATTTATGTAAGTGAAGTAATGTCTTTTCATCTACATTTGAAAATCTTCTTATGATAGTTTTAAACTTTTATATTTCTTAATAAAGTTGTGGCATATCTTGTAAAATTCATTCAAGCATAATTGTAACTAACTATTATGCTCCTATAGAATAAACTTATTGTTAAATTTTGTAATTTAACTTAGTGTTGAGAAGAGGAAAAAAAAATTAAGCGGGTCACGGGGCGGGGCGGATCAGGGTCAAAACCCTACAGGGACGGGTTTGGGTATTGAATAAAAAACCCTGTAGGGTCGCGGGGCGGGTTTGGGAAACCCTATTGGGAAGCGGGGCGGGTTCGGATCTTATATGACCCTTCCCAAACCCGCCCGGTTGCATCACGAGATAAAACCGCTGCACTGCGATCTCCACCCGATTTTTATAAAGCCAATTGGCACGGGCAACAAAGGGGAGTTTTACCAGATTCAAATTGAATGTTTTCTTTGGCCCACGGAATGAAATGGATTCAGCTCAAGTCGATCAAGTTGTCGAAGAAGTAATTAAAGTACACAAGTCACAGGTAATGCAATTATAATTTATAAATCAACAGCAACACGACAAGAATTTCTTATTTGCCTGCAAGTTTCGTCGTTGGCAAATGCTCATTACTCCACGCAACAACAAAACCACAGTCCAAAAAAAGATAAGATGCGAATGGTTAAAATATTCCTAGATAATTCATTCAACCCTATATTAAATAATGATAGCAGACGACCACTCCTGTTTTAACCCTAAAAATATATAGATATAAAGCTGTAATATTAAAGTGATTAGTATATATGTTAATATATTACTTCTTCTTATTTTTAATATTTAAATAATTATACAGAGCAATTAGAGTTTGGACATATCTTCCTAATCCACTGCAACATCATAAAACTTTCAATTTCCGTGAATATATTTCCAGGTCCACTTGTTGGCGTGTTATGTATTTATAAAATATTTATAAATAAAAATTGTATTTTGAAATTACAGATGAAAGACGCTAAAAATGAATTCTTCCACTGCAATATAAGAACAATTTTAATGAAGTTGTTTGATACGAGATTCGATACTAGGTAACTGAAAAAACCAATAAATGAGTTATTAGAAAAGTTATTTGATACAAGAATTTATATTAAATTTTTTTACATAAGTAACTTAAAAAATAATTTTTTTTATTTTTATTGATGAAATATGCCACGTGATAATTAAAAACTTTTAAAAAATTATTAAATGACTCTCTTCAAGGATCCACTAACAAAGGGATTTGCTGGGTATAAGAAGCTTTAAAGTTGCTCAATTGGATAATATGAAAAGATAAATGAGCGCGCGCGTGTATATAAATCCTATAAACAAACTAAAACTATAGTATACCATACGATCCTTCTCACTTTAGGCCAAAAAAAAAAAAAAACTTTCTCACTTCCGTACGTCCCGGGCGACCATTATCAGTATGAGAATTCCACCAACTCCATTTCTTACAGTAATCACAATCACTCTCTTAATCAATCTTAACGCACCATCCTGCTCGTTAACATTCGCTCAATCGGGTCCAGGGTCGGGCGTAGCCCTATCCGTTTCACCGAAGACCCTGTCTAAATCAGGGGACACAGTTCACGTCCATTGGTCCGGAATTGACTCACCTTCCAAACTCGACTGGCTTGGCATCTACTCACCTCCCGACTCACCCCACGACCACTTCATCGGCTATGTCTTCCTTTCTTCCGACCCGAATTATATCTCGTCCGGATCGGGCTCAGCTTCCCTCCCCATACCCAACCTCAGGTCCAACTATACCTTCCGGGTCTTTCGATGGTCCGAGTCCGAGGTCGACCCAACCCGGCTTGACCACGATAACAACCCCATACCCGGGTCGGACCACTTCCTTGCTGGGTCGGAAGAGGTCGGGTATGGGATGGGTCATGGGGCGGAGCAGATCCACTTGGCGTTTACGGACCGGTTTGATGAGATGAGGGTGGTGTTTGTGGCTGGCGATGGAGGGGAGAGGTATGTAAGGTATGGAAGGAGAAAGGAAGGAGGAAGAAGAAGAGGAGGAGGTGGAGGAGGAGAGTGGGAAGGGAGGGAAGTGACACGTGTGGAGAGGTATGAGAGAGAAGACATGTGTGATAGTCCGGCTAATGAGAGTGTTGGGTGGAGAGATCCTGGTTGGATTCATGATGCTGTCATGAAAGGTTTAAAGAGAGGTGTTAGGTATTATTATCAGGTAAATGTCAATTGCTGTCATGAATTCAATTCTAGTTGTCCCATATCAGATATATATTTACTGTGTTGATCACTTAGATGCTAGGTTCAGGTTTTCATATGGCCATGAAATATCAACTCAACTGGACAATTTACTTTAAGTAAGATTGGGTTTCTTTGATTTTACTAAGATCAGAACCAGAGTAAATGAATTCTGGGAATGGCCTGAGTCACTTTCTCAACTAGTTAATCCCTATTCCCTACTGATCATTTAGTGAGATATATTTTATCTTACAAAAGTGGGTTTACATTATGTGGATGTCAATTTATGAGTCGTGAATCCGTGAATCTAGAATTACTTACTTCAGCCATGAATGATGTTGCTGGTTGATGGGTTGAAATTTTCCTTGTTAAGGATCATAAGCATCTTCTAAAGAACTGTAAAGACAACTGCTTAACTATTCTGAAATGCATCAAAAGTCACAATTTCAGTATTTCGGAAGGTTTTCTCATTTGAGTTAGTTTCAGTATTATAGAGTGCAAAGATTATAAATCTCATGGTTTAGGAGGCCTTGGTTATTCATTCTAATGAGGTTGAATCCTCTCTTTCTAAGTTTACTTGCTTTGCTATGAAATAAAATACTAATGGTGGATGGAGCTTCAATGTTTTTTATTAATGGATAGTGGATATAATAGTGTTTCAACATAATATTCCCTTTTCGATAAATGCTGTAGATAGCTTCAAGATTCACATATTTGCTTATGTAAATGATATGCTCATATAGATCTTTTGTTGCTCAACTCTCATCATTAGTAAGCTTTTTAAATCCATTCCACAGCTTTTTGCTCACTGTCAGATATATACAATCTTTGTTTGGCCTACAATTCATGGAATTATTTCATGTTTAACAGTCATTTAAAAAAAAATTTACATAGGTACAACTTAGATAAAAATAATAACGTAACCACCATCGTTACATTGCATGTTGAGAACATGCGATATAGGGTTTTTTTGTATATCGCATGTTGAACATGGGATATATGTGTAGTTATTCAACATGTATTGCATGGCGAACATGCGATCATGTGTATTGCATGGTCAATATGTGATGCACATTTAGACCTATATAGCATGTTGGTTATGCAATATAGGTTTTTTCAAAAGTTTGTCAGACTACATTGTTATATTGCATGTTGGAAATGCAATATTTGAGCAAAACTTGGTATCCTATGTACTACATGCGATACAACATTATTAACCTAGTCATCTTTTTTTTTAATTTGTAAGTTTTTTTATCAAAATTGGTAGATGTGTTTTCACTCTACAATGCACACAGAAAATTGCTGCAAAAGTCAACTGGGCATGCTTACGTAAATTGCTTTGTAGTAGAAATTCTTGATATTTACATTGTTATAACATGGTCTTGTCGCCTTTCTAATATCATAGTTGTGATTTCCCTAATTTACTAAGCAAGTTGATTTTTATGTATACTCCTAGGTTAAAAAACAAAAAGGTTGACCTTTATGTGCATGTTCAGGGCTGAAACTTTCGTATGTTTTAGTTTTGTTATGTTTCTCATCTTCCAAGTGTGGGTCTGCTCTGATGTCAGGTTGGAAGTGACTCTGCAGGCTGGAGTGCAACTTACAGCTTTGTTTCAAGAGATCCAGATTCACATGAAACGGTAGCTTTCATCTTTGGGGACATGGGAACTGCAACACCATACAATACTTTCTACCGAACACAGGATGAAAGTATAGCGACAGTCAAGTGGATTCTCCGTGATATCAAGGCTCTTGGCAACAAGCCTACTTTTATTTCCCATATTGGAGACATCAGCTATGCTAGAGGCTATTCATGGGTGTGGGACCATTTCTTCACTCAAATTGAACCTATTGCTGCAAATGTTCCTTACCATGTGTGCATTGGCAACCACGAGTATGATTGGCCTTTGCAGCCTTGGAGACCTGAATGGGCTACAAATGTGTACAAAACAGATGGAGGTGGTGAATGTGGAGTTCCATACAGTCTAAGATTCAAGATGCCTGGGAATTCTTCAGAACCCACAGGCACCCGAGCCCCAGCAACTAGGAACCTATACTATTCATTTGATGTTGGGGTTGTTCATTTTGTGTACTTTTCAACTGAGACAAATTTTCTACCAGGCAGCAGGCAGTATGATTTCCTAAAGCACGATTTGGAGTCTGTTGATAGGAACAAGATGCCTTTTGTTGTCGTGCAGGGACATAGACCAATGTACACTCCTCGAGCTATGCTCCTAAAGATGCACCTGTGAGGGAGAGAATGATGGAGCACCTTGAGCCACTTTTTGTTAAGAACAAAGTGACCCTTGTTTTGTGGGGTCATGTGCATAGATACGAAAGATTTTGTCCGATGAAAAACTTTACATGTGTGGGCTCAGCTGGAGAGGATGGGGAGGCATTACCAATCCACGCTGTCATTGGTATGGGAGGACAAGATTGGCAACCTGTTTGGGAACCTAGGCCTGATCACCCAAAAGACCCGATCTATCCACAGCCTAAGTGGTCATTGTACCGTGGTGGTGAGTTTGGGTATACAAGGTTGGTTGCTACAAGGGAGAAGCTTACATTGTCTTATGTTGGAAACCATGATGGTAAGGTGCATGATATGGTGGAGATCATGGGGTCAAGACAAACTCTAAGTAGTGATGTTGATGGCGTTGATCCCAAGCTTCAGGTGGTTGAGTCCACACCGTCATGTTTCATGGGTGTAATGGTAGTGATCCTTGGGGCATTTTTGGGATATATTGTTGGAGTTATTTCTAGGTCCAAGCATGTGGCCATGGCTAGGCATGGTTGGATACCTGTGAAGAATGAGGAGATGTATGCTACAATTTGATGAAATGAGAGTTTGATACTGAAGAAGGTACATATGTTCGTACAATTATGTTGGCCACTCTGGCTTTATGGATTGTTGTTCCTCTAGTTCCACTTTCTTATTTGGATGGTTTATAGAGCAGGAATGAGTGACTTGAACTATGTTCATGTAAATATGCAGTTTTGATCTTAATGCAAGTTGATCGACATTTTCGAACTTTTTTGTCTTATTGATTAATGGATTTTGTGTTGGGCTTCCACGCCATGATTGAAGTTGTGTTTAAGAATGCCCTGTTCGACAAAGAAGGCTTATGCTCATCCTGTGCAAAGTGAGCCGACATCCTTGTCTAGTCTCAGTGAGCCCGTATTTTCAGATATATATCATGGCGAAAGGAAAAAGAAATCAAAAGGTAAAAGGATACGGGAAAGTATGTTTTAGAAGTTAAAGTCTCCATAGTTGTTCACTTCACTAACAATGTTAAGGAGTTGCTTGGAAGTGTCAAGTTTTCCTAAATATGATTTTACTTGTCATTCATTGAGACTTTTTGCCTTGATCCTACCTTAGCATTGAAGAGACCATTCAGTCGGGAGAGGATTTGCTTGGATTAGAATTTATTTGAGAGGATTTGTGTAGATTCTTCTTTATCTTTCCATCAACAATAATCGAACTTCCGTACCAAATCATCATTTGGTCTCTCTTTACTAGTTTCTACAACCCTATTTTCCAAAGGGGGAGAAAAAATTGTCAAATTTGGTAAAACTTTGTGTAAAAATTCAATTTGGTACTAAATTTTAAAGTAGTCAATTTAATTATCAATTTAATACTTAATGAAACATTTTCTAGCTACTTTTATTATTTTACTTGTACTGTTTATACTGTTTTCTGATGTGGAAGAAATTAGTAAAAATTTGATAATAAATAGTATTAAGAAGGTGGTAATAAATTCTTGGATATTAGGAAGATAGTAACAAAATTTAAGTATCAAATTGTTTTTTTTTTTAACTAAATTTAGGTATCAAATTTGACACTCATCCCTTACAGGGCTATTATTTTCGTCATAAATCACTTGTCCCCGCCTTCTTTACGTTGCTTATCTCCATGACTTTATCATACACAAACTCAATAATTGTTTTGCTGTGTTTGGGGACTTTCTCAAAAGTGCAAATGAAAGGAAATCGATGGAAAGAAATAAGTAAAAATGAAAAGGAGTGGAAATTATATATTGTAATTTTTGAAGGAAATGGAATGAAAAGAAAAGAAATAAAGTTAGTCAATGATAAAATTATCTTTGTATTATTTTTATGAAAAATTAGTAAGAGTAATTTTATAAGGTATTTTTATATTTGTATACCATTTCCTTCCAATTTCCTCACTTTCCACCCAAATTTGGAGAGTTAGAAGACAGATTCCACTTTTCTTTCTCTTCCCTTCGTATCATTCCATTTCTCTTCAAATAAAAATTATCAAACACAAATATGTCACCCCATTTTTCTTACCCTTAGTCGCTTTCCTTCGACTTCCTCCTATCCAAACACAGTGTAAGTTTTGTAATCCATTTTATGGTTAAGTGATCCTTAAAAGTTTAATGAGGAGAGATAGTTTCCATGAATTTTGCAATTCTATTTTGTCAAGTTTCGAGAAAGAGATTGTGCAGGTAGAAGATTCAAAAGTACATTGATAGGTCCTGCGACTCGTTGTCTTCTTCCTCAATGTGGCCATCAGTATCATCCATATCCTCTATGTCCTCTTGAAGAAAAAGGACTGAGCACAAGCATTTCGTATCGTGGATGTAGAGGATTACATTAACTTTATCCTTGCAATGTAAGGTTGAGTTTGTGCATTGTGTGACTTGTCGTCTTCCACTCCCTGTGCCTGGTTATCAGTCCCTAAAAGGGTACTCTTCATTAGCTCTAATATGCTACATGGTTCGGTTTGAGCCAATTCCTTTACTCTAGATTACCGTTTATCCATTGGCCTGTAAAATATTAATAAATTTCTTTTTTTCCCTTGCAGTTTGCTTAGGAGGGTTCCTCACTTTATACAGAAATTATTGGGTTAAGTGGTTATGACGATTTAAAACAAGGACTCCGTCCTAATGTTATAGGTTTCAAAGTAAATATGATAGTTGGTGCAAATGTTATAGATTTAATTTATGATAAGTTGATCCAAATATGATGCTGTAGGTTCGTCTTATTTAAATATGACGTTTTTTAATACAAATGTGGTAGATTGGTGTAAATATGATAAGTTCGTTTATAATAGGTTAGTCCAAATAATATACAAATATGATAAGTTGATCATATTTTAAGTCGCATTTGCTAACTTACCCCAACAACATCACTTCTTTATAAGCAATGTTTCCAATTCGAGCTTGGAAAGTTAGTCCAAAGTGTGGTCCAAACCGTAAAAATGACGTGGACGAGTGGCTTCGCGGAAAGTGTGTTGATATTTTGTGTATGCTCACCTTATCATCTTTTAATTGAAAATAAAAAAATAAAAAATTAACCGTATTAATTCATTAGTATATAAATAAATGTCAATAATCATCAACGATATTACTATATATAATAGTGATAGTGAGTAATACATAAAAAAAAATTGTTAATTATGATTTATAAAGCAAACGAATGTCAAAATTTATAACACGTTATTGATTAATTTATACTTGTAAGTATGACCCTCTTACTCTTTATATCCTCAGCTATTAAACAATCACCATGAGTTATGCACTCATAATTTCATATTACTTGTATTAAATATTAAGAAATATTTAGCATTTTAGCGCTTTATTTTTATGTTTTGATAAATTAGTTCTTCTATTTTTAAAGTATGTACGATTCAGTATCTTCATCAAATAATATTAGATGGATATTTATTTTAATAATGGGATAATGACATACACTTGACAAAAATTTGCCAAACTCTAAATATGCAACACTAAATTGCTAAAAAATAAAGTATAGGTATTTGATCTGTCATTATCTTGTCATCAAAATAAGTATCCCTCAAATATCATTTAATAGAGATACTGAATCGCACATATATTGAAAGTACAACAACTAATTTCTCCAAATCTAAAGATAAGATATTAAATTGCGAAAAGTTGAAAGTACAGGTATTTGATTTGCCATTATCCTAGCAAATAAATGATCTCTTTTATTCATTTGTCACATTTTTAAAACGATGATCCCTTAGTCAGCTCATTTTATGAAACGTTGCTCCTCATTTTTTAACCACTCGAGACGTTATCCTATTTGACTTATGTTAAAATGTTGGTATCTT
This sequence comes from Combretum micranthum, assembly GCA_024138025.1. Classification (NCBI taxonomy): domain Eukaryota; kingdom Viridiplantae; phylum Streptophyta; class Magnoliopsida; order Myrtales; family Combretaceae; genus Combretum; species Combretum micranthum. The sequence continues at coordinate 7,948 of JAMXBD010003647.1, read as the reverse complement.
TTGATATGATTTTTTCAATTTTTATATGGTAACTAGGATGCTTATAAATGAACATGAAATATGCAGTACTTTCAATTATTTTCTTTAAAAAATTTGTGATATTAACTAGCTCTTAACCTCTACGATCATTTGGTCTATTCTTCATGGAGGTAAGCTAGTATAAGATAGACAGTGATTATGGTTCGTCTCAAATTTTAAAATCAGAATCGAGGTTAATACCACCATAAACTTTGTATCCCATAAAACTTATAGGAGGGAAGTTATATGTTGAACTTACAAAGTTTTTTTTATCATATTTTTCAAACATTAAATTTTCAAAGTACATTTTCTATAATTTGAACATGTTAAACTTTCCATAATAGTTCAAAAAAAAAAAATCTATATAAGAAATAAGACTTTGTAGGTTCTTTTAACACTTTTATCCGAATAAACGATAATCCTTTACATTTCAGCTTCTATTTATACTTCTATATGCATACCCATTATACTAATAGCACAATTGATGGCTTGATATCATTTAACTTTATTTTACCATAATACTTAACTTTGTTTTTTATATTGTTGTTAGTTCAAATTCGATAGAATTCGAATATAAAGAATTTAGCCTTGGATTGCTATGGTGAAAGGCCTGTACAACCAAAACTCATTAGTGACACGCCAGGCACAAACTCGTTGTTGCCTCTTCAATGCTTAAGTTAGTAATCATAGCAATGGTCTAATGAATTGTGTGCATATAGAGTGATAAATGCGACATTACTGTTCCCATAAAGAGAGGGGGGCTATTTATAGTTGGTCGATCTAACGATTGAGCGTGTCGTGGGATCATGGGATAGCGGGCAAGTGAGCGCTTGACAGCTATTGTGGGAGACGTAGGTTAAACTTATTGCTCCACTATTATATGTGTTGAGCTCGACTAAGGAGCATGTGTTGAGAGGCATAGAGTAAAGGGTTGATTATGCGTTGAAGGGGTTGGCTGAATGCCAAGCTAAGGCAACAAGTACTAGGTAGAGCTTTATTTAATGGCTAGCGTAGTCAGGGCCTTAGCTTAAGCGACTAGCCCAATTTGCTTATGGGCTGGACTCAATTTTAGTGGCCCTTATTTTAGATTAGATCATTAACATTTGTCTGATACCCATACTCCGTTTGTCATGGGACTAGCGATGGAAGTAATCTAGATGGAAGTGTCGACCAAGGTGAGTTCAGGCCTTAGGTAGGTCTCTAGCGGAGTGGCTGAGCAAAAAGAGTCAGCTTATGCACTTGGGTAAATGGAAAATATGAGCAACAAATGACATTGGTGAGTCAAGTTGGTAACTAAGTAGTATATTATACGAAGTCGTGTTGGAGAATTTACGGTTTTTCAAATTATAGTGGGACCATCTACACACTTCCACGTATCATAGTGGTACGAGGTGATGGTTTCCATGTTTGTAATTTGACTGGCGACATCATTCTACACCATTGATTCTTGACCATTTGATTAAAGTAATCAGGCGTCCAATGAATGGGGATTAGTGAAGGCATGTTTCTTCATCATTGCCTCTTTTTTCGAGGGTTTTTGGGATCTATAAATTATCCTTCATAAGAATCTTTGTTTTCTTTTCCTCATAATCTTCTTCATAGTCTCTTTTATCTTTGATACCATTTTTTTCTAACTTTTTTTCATTTTCCTATCATTCATCCCAATTCACCATGGATGGTGAGAGTTGTGACTCTTCTAGGATCATGAGCGATCCTATAAATAGTAGCACTTCCAGGAGGGCTACACCCCTTCCTCCATCATTAGCTTTGACCCCCATAGCCTAGGAGATTGTAGTGGAGAGGCTAAACCATAGGACATTCCACTAAAACACTATTCTCGGTCTCTTCATGATAATGACAGTGTTTACACCATTGTTGCGGGCCTACTAAGAGATTTGTATCTTGTTGAAGATGTAGAGAGGTGATCTTAGAGATGTATTTAATGGTCCTTTCGGTAAAGGTGCTGGTAAGGGACCAAGCAATTACAGTAACAAGATTTCTTAAGAAGACTTACATAGAATATAAGAGTAATTGTCACGCCCCGAAGAGTACCCTAAACGTAGCAGTCCTCCACATATAATATCAATACTTAAGAATGACTACATTAGTCATGCGAAAGTCTCGGTATTACATGTAAGGCGTCTAACACGGTAATAGGAGACGCTTTTGGGAAGTGTGGTCTAAGCAAGTAATGTTGAACATACAAGAATCTAGAAATAAAGATAGTTCATAATAATAATTAAAAGTCTACTATATAATTCTTAGGGGCATACTTCCGCTAAAACTCCAAGGATCGAAATAGTTAATGGTCTTTACAAATAACTTAAATACTACATCAAAAGATTTTAAAGGGATTCTAGTTTAATCCTTAAAGTAGATTTCCTTCAAAAGCTCCCAAAAGAAAACTTATGCGGATATGAGGAGACCTCGGATATAAGAACAGGTGTTCCTATGAATACAAATATCTATAGGGGCGTAAGCTTTATGGGCTTAGTGAGTATAATCCCTATATTTACACTTAAAACAAAATAACAACCAAGTTTATTAGACAAGCAAATAGGATGCAACAAGCACGTGAACATACAAGACATATGATTTTTCGGGAATCATATGTTGAATGAATTACTCACTTCATTTGGGGTTAGGTATTCTGGCCCATTATCGTCATCACTTCTTTTAAAAATCATTTTTTTATAGATCTTACCGGCTCCTATTTGCCATAAAAAATATATAGTTATTACCCACTCCTACCAGCCATCAATTTATGTAGTTTTTACCGGCTTTTACTCGCCACACACATAATATACCAGTTATGCTTACCACCACTATCATACATGTTCCACTAATTGTACAATAGTGAATGCAATGTGACTTAACTCATGAAGTGCATGTATCAACTTTTATTTAGAGCCTAACCATTATTTTTCAATTTCTTGCAAGTGACCAACCAATTTTAGACACTTCAACATGCTAATAAACATACAATTTATTACAAACAATTCATGGCTTGATATGCTTCATATTCTTTCAACATGTTATAAACACATGAATCTTCAATTTTATCTTTTCTTAAATCCAGTGTAACTAATTTACAAGCACAAGCATGAGCATGAAAAATAAGGGAAGTAGACTCACTCGGTCATGATGATACTCCCTCAGTCAAAGTAGTCCTCGGGTAGTATGCGTCCTCCTCCTCGATTCCTAAACAAAGGAAATACCCAAGACGAGTATTCAATGGAATTTCTAATCAAAACTTCTAACTCTATTTTCTAGTTGCTGTAAAATTCGTATAGGTGGAAATTCCAAATTAAAATGGCCATAACTTACTCATTTTAACTCAAAATTTCTCATATACTATACCTTTTTCTACCTATTCGAAAAGATCTATCCATTTCTAAGGTTGTTTTTATCAAAAAAGGTTGTTTGGGTCCCGAAACCGTAGGGTACATATTTACTACGAAAATTCTAGTTTTCAAACTTTAATTTACAAACTTTTCTTTATCAAAAAAATACTTGTACCAAAATATAGATATTATTATAGTTGGAAAAACCTTTAGAATATATATAATTTATATATATAGACTCATATCATATGTATGAATTTAATGAAGTTGTCTCGACCATGATTTTTGTAAAAGCAATCTTTTCTAGAAATTGGAAAAGAAAAACTTTGAAAATTTCCACTTAGCTTGTTGGAAAATTCTTTAAATTTTTTTTGAGTGAGTATTTTCCCTTTTTAATTCTATTTCATTAGTCTTTCAAATTTCTAAAAAATAATTTTTGTCTTTCTAAGTTTCTTATAACTTAATTTCTAGATGTTGAGAGGATAGTTTCTAAATACTACTTGAGAGTAGTTAAAATTTATCAAACTTTATATTTTCTTAACTTTTCCTAAAGTTTATTTCATTTAATTAAAATAATTTCCTAAGTTGTTTATTAATCTTATTTCTTAAGAACATTTTATTTCTATAAAAAAAACATTGTTGGTGATTTTTTAAACTAATCTATTTCTTGATATTTTAGAATATTGGTGAAACTTTTTTAACGAAGTTTAGTAAAGCTTTTCTTAATCAAGGAATTAAAATTTTAATTTTTAAAGAAATTTTTTCACTTTATGGTTTTGTAAAGTGTATGTCTAATATATCTACTTTATGTATTATAAAAAAATTCCTATGTTTTTTGGTTACTAAAAACTTATGATGAACTCTTCTAGATTTTTGGAAAATATTTGCTAAGATAAATTCCTAAGTCTTTATGGAAAAATTCATTTCTTACATGACAAAATTTTACTTTTGGAAAGAACTCTCAATTTCTCCTTTTTTTTTATTTAAGAAAATCTTGTGAGACAACATCAATATGTTCATGCATGGACATGAATATGTAGTATGAGAATATGAAAATATAAGAAAGGCATAATAAGCAATATAATAAGCAAGTTAATATATCAAGTATTGGGAATCTTAGCTTCATCAAAGTAATCCGGTCAAGTATTTAGAGCCTTAGCTTCATCAAGGCAACTCGAAACTAAGAATAGACTAGTCCCAAGAGAGAAAGAAAATGAAAAGAAAAGCAATAATAATAGCAAGTTAGAGATAGGTAGTGAGCATTAGGCTCTAAAAATATAGATATACATATACTCAATAATACATATAGAGTTAGATTAGAGTATAATAACAACAATAATATCATTAATAATCAACATATATAACATAATAACAACATAGAAAAATTAGAATTTCATGTACAAGAACAAAATATAAACATTTTGTTGCTTTTTACTCATATGAGTTTCAAAACAATACCATGGCCATGCTAGTTACATGACATGAGTAAATAAAATAAGATTAGGAGTTTTACCTAAAGTATTTATGGTGTAGGAAGAATGTGGTAGATGAATGGGGTATTATGTGGATAGTAGAAAATAGTAGATGGTTTGTGTGTAGAGGAGGATTTTGTGAGTGATTGGTGAAAGAGAGTTTTGGTAGAGAGAAATTTTTATCGAGAGTATTTGTGGAGCGAATTTGAGAGAGTTTTGTTATGTGTAAAGATGGTGTGAAAGAAGTGAAGGGAAGGGGGTATTTATAGAAATTTTGGAGTGAAAATTAGATGTAATAAAATAAATTGATGGAGGAAGAGAGAGAGAGGCACTGGCCACTTGAGAGAGGGGAGAGAGAGTGAATTATTTTGTTTGTTTTATAATAAAAAGTAATAAAGATGTAAAGTATGGTTGATGTGAAGGTGTATTAGAAATGAAAAAAAGTAGAAAAATAGGTATGTAGGTAGTAAGAATAGGTTGTAAGGTAAAGTAGAAATAGATGAATAGTAGTATAGGACAATGAATAGTAAATAATACCAATAATATACCGGTAGTAAAGAAAATATGCATAAAATGCAATATATGTTATTTTTAGTTACCGAAAAATTACGGAACTAATATTTTTGAAATCCTTGTATTATTTCTGTCCTAATGGTGTTATTGGAATTTTTTTACTATTCCAAGCCCCAAAACGTGCTTTTCGAGAGATGATCCTATTAGGGTCCGAAGGACACTCGAAATTTGCGAATATGATATTTTTACGTTTCCTTATATTATTATGAACTATTATCACTAATCATTTCAATTTCGTTTTCCAGGGCTAAAGAATACGGGATTGCCGTATTTAAATTCTAGGGTTTGTACTAGTCTTTTGTTGACCTTTAGGGTTTTCGGTTGACTTTTAATTCTAAGATCAAGTTTAAATTTAACCGAAGTTTTAAGGATTTACAGTAATTTTCTACAGAATCTCCATGTGATTATACTATCATTGTACTTGGCCAGAGTGATCAAGTTATGCTGGAGTTAACTGATGTCTAATTCATGGTGGCTTTTGTTTGTCTTTAAGGCTTTATGTACTGGATTGTGATGGTGGCTTTCTCCATAGCTACTCCACTATTTTTTTAACCATCAAGTGCACCAATGATGGGTGGGTTCGACTTCACGAGAGAAAGGAGTTAATGCTATTCACTAGGTTAGACTCATCAATGAAAATTTGGAAACAACAGTTTATTGTGGTGGAGCTAGAACAAAACACTCCTTTTACGACTTGTTAAATGAAGGTATCACCTATGGAGGGTCAACTAGCATTGCTTTGAATGATCAGAAGACCGTAGATAAATTAAAGGTGTTCATGACGTGACATCGTTCGATTAGGGTCGGGCCTTTTGGATGCTAATAAGGTCATGCAATTTTTCTAGAGTGGGGTCCTTGTTCCAAACCTTAAGTGTTTTCTGAAGAGGGGAGAGGAATATTCAAGGTACATCTTAGGTAGTCTATCTTAGGTGCATGGGATTGAGGTTTTGCTAAATGGGGGTAGCCACTTGGAGTGCACTCATTGTGGGTTCGCTCGTTTTGACCCTTTGATGTTTCTAATTGATTTCTCTTTCTCTGTATTTTGTAGAAGGTACTAGCAGAGGAGATAATGTGAACATTTCAAGACTGTTCATGCTAAAGCCAAGCAAGAAAAAAGCTTGCCAAAATGTCTTGCAAGTTACTAAGAGGACGGTAAGAGGATACAAGAGTAAAGACCGATTTTCCTGCTCATGATGGGTTTGCAACTTAAAAAGGAAAGGCTTGCGAAGGGACATTTGTTCCTAAGGGCATTGTGACTCAAAAAAGGATTGCTGCTAAATAAACCAAGTTAGACTATCATGCCCCAAAGGGTACCATAAGCGTAACAGTCTGCTGCATACTAAACGAGACTTAGAAATCACTATCACAGTTATTCAAAAGTCTTGTATTGGATGCAAGACGTTCCCTTACGATAATAGAATACATATACAATTGGAGATGAATAGTTTAACTTAATAGAATAAGTATAACAGATATCTCAAGATCATTTATAAAATACTAAAGGGCATTCCCTCACAAAATAATAATTAGTCTAAGTATAAATTTTTGACAACAACTCGAGCGTTTAAAGTTTTCTATGGAAGTCTATATAAAAGCTAAACATAAATTTCCAGGTGAAACTCCTAATCTCGCATAACCTGAGTTGGCTAAGTCCTGGGACGCAACCAAAAGTACAAGAACTACAACAAAAAGAAGCTATGGGGGTATAAGCTACGCTAGCTTAGTGAGTAAATCTTCCAGAATACACATATTTAGTGAGTAAATCTTCCAGAATACACATATTCCACAATTGCATACATACAAATAAGTTGATTTAATCATCCATATGAAAATGCAGCAACCACATGGGCAAAAGAGACATATGATCAACCGGAAATCATATGTTGAATGGATTTATGCCCTCCATTCGGAGTTAGCAGATTAACGAATCCTGCAGTGCTACTTTGAGTTACTGTTCTGTTTTATGGCTCATGGGCAACCCATCAACTGTATCGTTTTATGGCTCATGGGTAGCCCATCTCATTCATACCGTTTATGGATCACATAGAACCAATCATGATTGCACCATCCCCATCGTGAAGTGATTATGTCCGTATTACTTGTTAATCCGAATAATCATTAATTCAATTTCATAGGTGACAATCAATTGGCAAATACTTTAATCAAGGCATATAAACATACATCGATTAATCACGGTTTGATTCTTGACACATTTTTCTCAAACATCAAGATAGCATATATAATCCATAATTACTGTAAGGACCCGACCCACTTAACCCTTAGATTAAATATGCCAAATCTCCTGACCACGTATAATACTTAGTATTAGGAAATACCCAAGTATTATACGTAAGGTCATTTAAAAAGAAATGTTTGTAATGATTGCTTACTTAAAACAAATATAACATTCACAGTTTGAATTAAGAAATACTACCACTACATAAGTAGTAGGTCATCTCATATATAAAAAACGTACATCACATACGTTAATTGAAGGTCTCCCAAGGATCACTCAAAACACATAAAAAACTTACATAAAAA